>CAUYLG010071953.1:0-19177 GCA_963573385.1 Cacajao melanocephalus
AGCCATAAAAAATGATGACTTCGTGTCCTTTGTAGGGACATGGATGAATCTGGAAACCATCATTCTCAGCAAACTGACACAAGAACAGAAAAACAAACACTGCATGTTCTCACTCATAGGCGGGTGTTGAACAATGAGAACACATGGACACAGGGAGGGGAGCATCTTACGCCAGGGTCTGTTGGAGGAGAGGAATAGGAGAGGGACAGCAGTGGGTAGGGAGGTTGGGGAGGGATAATAGGGAGAGAAATGCCAGATCTAAGTGATGCGGGGATGGAGGCAGCAAACCACATTGCCATGTATGTACCTATGCAACAATCCTGCATGTTTTACACATGTACCCTAGAACCTAAAGTACAATAATAAATATATATCTCTCTCATTAATAACTTAGAAAGAATTAAATTAGAGTTGACCAAAGCCAACGATTCTATTCCTATCTTAAGGTAAGATTTTTTTTTTCAGAAGTGTGAAAATGTTAGGGCAAATATAAATTTGTTCAGAAAAAAGACATCATTGTCTTTCCTCAGTTATGAAGGTAATCTACCTTATTTAGTTTGTTCTTTATCTTGAGTATAATTAGGTGTGTCATTCCTGTGTTCCCTTAGGAGAATCAAACAGGAAGATTGTCTCTGATTCATGCTTGAAGAAGATGGCTCAGACTGCTGTATTCCAGGGGGCTGGGTTAGTTTCTAAAATACAGAAATGTTAAAGTTTAACACTGAAATTGTAATCACCTTTAAGTGACTGGATGAACTGGGAAACACATTAAAACTGAGGATGGCTGTATATCTTTAATGTCTTTCTTGAGTGTTCTATATCTATTTATTTTTATAAGATGTTTTAAAAAATTTGGTGCATGTAATTACATATTATAATACATATTTTGATCTTTGTTTTTAAACACAGTTGGAATCTCTTTGCGTCCAATGGTTAGAAAAAAATTAAGTGTTGTTTTTTATGCTTACATTAGCTTGCATTACTGACACTTGAACCAAAATATACCTGTAAGTAATCAAACAGAAACTGTTTATTGGACACAATTCTGTTTATCTACTCAACAAACTTTTATAGATCATCTACCATGAGCCAGATCATAGAACAGACACACAAATACCCTAACTTTCTAGGTTTTAGTCTTGCAGTGCAGACACATAAAAAAATTGATGCCATAGAAGCATAGCCCTGGGAAGGTCTGGGCAGTCCTCATAGAGGAGGAAATATTGGAGAAGGCATTTAAAAGAAGGTAGACACCTAACAGGCAGACAAGCAAATGAGAACTATTTCAGATGTGTGTAGAGGGTGGGATGGAGAGAAGGAAGGAATAGAAGTGCCTATGGAAGCTTGAAAAAAGCAAAATGAGTTCAGAGATATGGAAGCCTTTGAGGAAAACAGTAGTGCAGAGTCACATTTCAAGGTGAGAGGGAAAAGAAAACAGGAGCAAAGGCTTATATAGTAGAGGGTTTTATAGGCTGTGTCAGTGACTTGGGACTTTAGGTTTGAGGAGATGAACAAACTCCACAGTGTTTTAAGTAGGCAATTTGCATGTTTTTTTTTTTAATGTTATTCCTTAGGTATGTGAAGAATGAATTCATGTAGAAAGCGAGGAAGCAGAGAGATTAGCTAGGAAGCTGCTGATATTGTCTGGGAGAGAGATGTTGAATTAAGTACTGAAGTAGTAGGGAGGAAGGGGAAGGTAAAATCAAGGCGATATGCTTAGCTCAAACTAAGTCTTATATTAAATACAAAATGCTTTCTGCTCTAAGGAGATTATAAATTACTTACATATTTATTTGTCAGGAGATGGGATAAAACTGATAGATTTTACAAAATGACTAAATGCTATTAACATAATTTCATAAAAATATATATAATGATTCTTTTGTAATATGAATACTTCAGTTATTAGTACATCTGTACACTGACGACATGACTCAGGCTACAAAAATACTTCTAGAATCTTCTAGAGTTCCCTTTGTTCTGGACTTTCTCCAATCTCATTCTACTCTAGAAATGAAAAGTATAGTATCACCTTCTTGAGAAAATAACAACATAGGATAATTAAAGGATGAGTGTGACCTAGAGGAAAAGTTAAAGATAATTTTTTATTAGTTAGCATAAGTATAGGTATAATGAGTGGTAGGAACTGATATAGTGTATAAAAGCGGCAGGGATTTGATTGAAGCATAGCAGTTTGTGTGTATGGAGCCTAAGTTTGCCTAGGTAGTAAGGGGCCTATTACATACTGTGGAAGATCATGAATGACTAGCTCAGGAATTTACACATTACCTAACAGACTCGTATTTTAAATTAATAGGTTACGCTACTATGTTGTGGCTATTCTATTACAATTAAATTTATTTTTCTTGAGTCCTCAGGACTTCTAATTTCAAAACTGTTAAATGCAACTATATATTATTGTTTTAGGGTCAGGCTAATGGATACCTTGTGATATCCTTCTAACTTTCCTTTTCTACTTATTCATTTTATTTATTTATTTTTTTTTTGAGATGGGGTCTTGCTCTGTTGCTCAGGCTGGAGCACGGTGATGTGATCTCGGCTCATTGCAACCTCCACCTCCCTGGTTCAAGTGATTCTCCTGCCTCAGCCTCCCAAGTAGCTGGGCCTATAGGCATGTGTCACCACGTTTGGCTAATTATTTGTATTTTTAGTAGAGATGGGGTTTCACTGTGTTAGCCAGGATGGTCTGGATCTCCTGACCTCGTGATCTGCCCACCTTGGCCTCCCAAAGTACTGGGGTTATAGGCATGAGCTGCTGTGCCCAGTCTTTTGTTTTAAAACAAAATGACACACCGGATTGTTATTGTAACACTTTGGATTGGTCAAATTTAATATAAATATTTTATATTCATTAAAAATGAATAAAATATATTTAAATATACAAATATATGGTGCCTCCTGAATTATTCATTTTCAGAGCGCAGGCACAAGTTACACGTCTTTATTTTATTCTGCTGTTTCTTATGAGTTTTTTTAAAACAAAATCTAATTTTACTAAAAATACTTTGGAAGAATGGGGAAAATTTTACTGCACACAGAAAGATTTATATATTTTATATATTATGTAATAATCATAAAACAAGGCCAGTATAGAAATTATATAGATAGCATGGCTAAAATCTAAAATTTAAAAATTCTAGCTTTGTCCATTTATTTATAATGCCATCTTTTTCAGTTTTATTGAGGTAAAATTGACAAAGTAAAATCATCAAGGTGTACAACATGATATTTTGATATCAATATACATTGAGAAATGATTACCACAATCAAGCTAATTCACATATCCATCACCTCATAGAGTTACCTTTTGAATGGTAAGAATTCTTAAGATCTTCTCTCTTAGCAAATTTCAAATAGACAATACATTATTATTAACTATAGTCACCATGCTATACATTAGATCTCTGGAAATTATTATTCTCATAACTGAAAGTTTGTACCAATATTTCCTCCTACCCATCCTATTCTTGGTAACTACCCTTCTGTTCTCTGTTTCTATGAGTTTGACTTTTTTAGATTCCATATATAAGTGAGATCATGTGGCATTTGTCTTTCTATGTCTGGTTTATTTTACTTAGCATAATGTGATCTAGCTTCATCTATGTTCTCACAAATCACAGGATTTACTTCCTTTATTAAGTCTGAACAATAGTTTTTGTATGTATGTATTTATGTATATATGTCACATTTTCTTTATCCATTTATCCATTAATGGATTGATTTCATATCTTGGCTATTGTGATGATGCTGCAATCAACATAGGAGTGCAGATATATCTTCAACATACTGATCTCATTTCCTTCAGCTAGGTACTCAGTTGTGGGATTGCTGGATTATATGGTAGTTCAATTTTCATTTTTTCAAAGAAATTGCATACTGTTTTCTATCATGGCTATACTAATTTACATTCGCACCAATAGTGTGCAAGCTTTTCGTTTCCACCACACCCTTACCAATGCTTGGTATCTTTGGCCTTTTTGTACTAGCTATACTAACAGATAATAACTCAATTTGTATTCTCCTGTTGAGTAATCATTTGAGCATCTTTTCATATATCTGCTGGCTATTTGTATGTCCTCTTTGGATAAATGTCTATTCAAGTCCTTTGCCCATTTTTAAACCAAGTTTCTTGTTTGCTTGTTATTGAGTAATAAAATTTCCATGTTTATTTTGGATGTTAACCTCTTAACAGATATATGGTTTGCAAATATTTTTCTCTAAGTTAAGGGTTGCCTTTTCATTTTGTTTGTTGTTTCTTTTTTACTGTGCAGAAACTTTTTATTTAGTTTTATGTATTTTCACTTGTTTACTTTTGGTGTCATATCCAAGAAATCATTGCCAAGATGAACGTTATGGAACATTTTTCAAAGGTTTTCTTCCTCTAGTAGTTTTACAGCATTAAGTCTTACATTTAAGTCTTTAATCTCTTTTGAGTTGGTATTTGTATATGATGTGAGATAAGGTCCAATTTCATTCTTCTGCATATGGATATGCAGTTGTCCCAACACCATTTATTGAAGAGATTGTATTTTCTTCATTGTGTGTTTTTTGGCGTCTTTGTTGCAAATCAATTGAACATAAATTCGTGAACTTACTTCTAGGCTCTCTATTCTGTTCCATTGTTTCATGTGTCTGTTTTTATTCTAGTACCATGCTATTTTGATACTAGAGCTTTGGAGTATATTTTGAAATCAGAAAATGTGATACCCTCAGTTGTTCTTATTGCTTAAGATTACTTTGGTTATTCAGGGTATTTTGTGGCTCCATACAGATTTTTCTTATTTTATTTGTGAGAAAAATGCCATTAGATTTCTTACAAGGTTTGCATTGAATCTGTAGATTGTTTCAGGCAGTGTGGACCTTTCGATAATATTGATTTTTCTGTTCCATGAACTTAAAATTTAAAATGTCTTCTCATTTATTTGTGTTTTCCTCAATTTCTTTACTCAATGTTTTATAATTCGTAGTGCACAGATCCTTCATTTTGGTTAAATTTATTTCTAAGTATTTTATTCCTTTTGATGCTGATGTACATAGGATTGTTTTCTTAATTTCCTTTTCAAATAACTTATTGTTAGTGCATAGAAATACAACTGATATTTGCATGTTTTTTAATACTATCACTTTACTGGATTATTTATTAGCTCTAAATATTTTTGGTGGAATCTTTAGGGTTTCTAGTTATAAAATTATGTCATCTACAAAGAGGAACAATTTTCTTCTTTCTGATTTGATTCCTTTTGTTTCTTTCTTTTGTCTAATGGCTCTGAGTACAACTTCTAGTACTATGTTTAACAGAAACAGTGAGAATGGGCACCTTTGTCTTATCCTCAATCTTAGAGGAAAAGCTTTCAACTTTTCACCATTGAGTATGATGTCAGCAATGAGTTTGTGCTCTTTATATGGTCTTTAATATGATTTATTGCCTAAGATGAGCTACATTCCTTCTATATATAATTTGTAAGAAATTTTGTCATGAAATGATGGTGAATTTTGTCAAATGTTTTTTCTATGTCTACTGTGATGACCGTATGATTTCTGTCGTTGATTTTATGAGTGTGCTGTAACACATTGATGGATTTGCCTATGTTGAACCACCTTTGCACGTAAAAGATAAATCCTATTTTATCCATATATATGTATTCTAAATGTTTTCCCTTCTTGAGCTTGCTTCTTTTTTTAATGATGTCTTTTGATAAACAGAAATTGTTTTTAACTTTGAAAAAATATACTTTAAAAAATGTATGGCTAATACTTTCTATATGCTGCCTAAGAAATATTTTTCTTAGGTCCCAGGGTTATACTTCAACTTTTTCCTTACACTTTGCACCTTTGGGTTTAAGTTTAGGTCTGCAATTATCTTTAAATAATTTGTTCATATGTTGTAATATTTTAGCCAAATTACCTTTAATGCAATGATTAATATGTTTAGATTTGATTCTGTCAGTTCATAAACTTTTTATTGGTCTCATCTGTTATAAATTGTTTCTTTTTCCTGACTTTTTGACTTAATCAAATAATTTCGTTATATGTTTTAATTATTCTATTAGATTTTAATCTGTGACTTCGCATTATTGTTAGTGGCTTCTGTAGCTATTATGGTATACCTGCTCAATTTATCGGTGTACTCAGAATTAACATGGTATCATTTCATGTAAGACTTAAAAAACTTGAATGGGATAGTTTCATATGTCTTCCCTCATCTTTTGTGCTATTGTTGTTAGAAATACAAAACATCTACATAAATTATAAAACCTTTAATAAACAATTTGCATTTTTGATATAAAGTTTTTAGGTTATTTTAAGAAATTAAGACAACAAAAAATATTTTATGTTTAGCTACCTGTACATCTGATTCTTTTCATTCCTTCTTACAGACCCGTTTTATTATATGTTTCATTTTGAAGGACCTGTTTTTAAGGTATAGAATTCTAGACAGATATTTTTTCCTTCAACACTTGTTTCATTAGCTATTTCTCACCATGGTTTCTGATGAAGATTCCATGTTTCTTTATATTATTATTTGCCTCTTGCTGCTGTCTCCAGCTACATTCATGATTTTCTCTTCACATTTATAAAGTTTTCAGCAACTTAATTAATGATGCGTTTAGAAGTTGCTTTCTTCTCTATTTATTTTGCTTGAGTTTCAATGACATTTTTGATTCTGCAAGTATATACTTTAAAATTATATTTAGGATTTTTTCTGCTACTACAATATTAAATGCTTTCGTTTCTGCCCAGTCTTTTTTACTACTCATACTGGAACTCCATAGATACATGTTTTCTTAATTTCTTTTTCAAATAACTCATTGTTAGTATATAGAAATACAACTGATGCTTGCATTATATATATTAAATTTGATATATATGAAAAACATAATTTTATTTGCATATATGTGTATGTATATATTTTAGACTCCTTCACATTATCCCTCAGGTCAGTAAGACTCTCTTTTTCATATTCAATCAGTTTTCTCTCTGTTTTTCAAACTTGATAATTTCTACTGGTATTTTTAAGTTTACTGACTGATTCATTGGCTGTTAAGGCCATGGTAAAACTTGTGTTTAATTTCTTGTATTCTATTTCTCATTTCTAAATTCCTATTTTTTTTTCACAGTTCATCTTTCTCTATTGATATTTCCAGTATCTTTCTGCATTATGGCCATACTGACTTTAAATCATCGAACATGTTTTAAATTGGTGTTTAAAATGCTTGGCTGCTAATTCTAACGTTAGTCATTTCAGGATTGATTCAATTAACTGCTTTTTCTCCTGATAATATGTCACATTCCCTGTTTATAATTATTTTGGTTTAAATTTTAAAAATTATATCTTGGCCATTGTCAGTGGCATATTACAGAGTTCTACTATGGTATAAATTTGATGATAATTGATTTTTGTTCTAGCAGGCAGATCCTTAAATGTACTGAAACTCTAAACACTGTCTCCCCTGGCGTGGTCAGCAATCAAAATATTTGTTTCCGTTAGCCTACCAGCTGCTTCTTTTCTTGGAGTCTCTTGTGTGTATACATAGTTAAGAGGCAGATGAGGGACAGGGGCATTTAAAGATGGATTAGCATGTACCTCCTTCTTTATATTTCTTCATGTATAAATTCTGGTGTTTTGGGGCCACTAGTCAGTTTCTACCAGCTCTGGTACCATTAAATTCTAATTTCTAACTCCTAATTTATCAGTACAGTGAGACTGGGGCTTTTTCTTGACTTCCAGTTTGCATCATAGCTTTTTAGTAAAGATTAGGGCATGTTTCAAGGGAAAAAACAAAAAAAAACAAAACAACAACAACAACAACAAAAACTCCATATAAACAGAAATATCACCAAATGCAATTTGCCTCTTTTAAAATTTGACTCCCCTGTAGCCTCTGCCTGTCTTTGATCATTATACAGTACTTTTAAATGCAATTAGTTCTCTAAGAGAACATATGTAGTCCTAAAAATCATTATAATATGCAAAACAATACAATTAAAACAATAGAGTTCATGGCAAAAAAATTGAGTTAAGATCACAGCACTCAAAAACTTTACCAGTGACACATAAAAAAACAATATTTGTAAAAATTGTAACCCAGTTTTACATATGTTAAATAATTAGATGTATCTTTTCTTGCAAAATATTTGGAATTTATTTATGGAAGTGGGTGTTGGAAAGGTTTCAGTTTGTGAATTATTGTGAAGTGGTAGAGGGATTGCTATCTCAAATGTGGAAACCAGATATAGATGCGTGTGGGCAATAATATGTAAGAACTAGGTAACTTGTAGATAGGAAGTGTGTCTGTATGTGTGCATATACATTTTTTGTGTTCCTATGGAACTAGGTTCAGGTGAATTAAGTTTTCTCTGTTCATCTAAGGTTTTTTACACATGAAATTAAATAAGCAAATGTGAAATTTAAATTATGCTCAAATTATTTTCTAGTATATTAATTACTTTGAAACAAATTTGCAGTTTCAAAATAAACATTATGTCAGAACTGATAGTTTTGTAAAAATATTTATAGCAGTTTACAATTGTTATTTGTAGGAGAATTAGTCTAAAATAAGCAACTTTGTCATTACTGAAAAAATAATCTCCATGTTTTCATTTTGAAATTTATTTGTACTTTTTCTGTGTCTGGTATCTTTCACTTAGCATTGTTTGCAAAATTTGTTGGTGCTTTGCATTAGAAGTATTTTATTTTATTAATTTTGTATTTCCTCATAGTATTCCATTTTATAAATACACCATTTGATGGACATTTTGGTTGCTTCCAGTTTTTTGCTATTTTGACTACAACTGCTATGAATATTCTTTGCAGATATATTTTGAACTGCATGTATAAGAGCTGGTGAGTCATAGTAGATATGTACATTTATCTGTTATAGATAATGACAAATAGTTTTTCAAATGAATTATAACAATTCATATTCATGAGGATTATATAAGGTTTCCACTTTTCCTCAATCCTCACCAATACTTACTATTTATAGTTCTTTAAATTTGAGTACTTTCTAGAATTTTGCCCTAATCTGTAAACTAATGTCCCTATTTGGTGGAAGAGGTTAGTTTTAAAATGTCATTGTCATGATTTTTTAGAAAAAAATATTTATTAAGAGTAATTCAATAAATAAAATAATGGTAGTTAAAAATAATTTTAAAAATGATTATACGCTGCCTCAGAGAATCTCTAAATTTCAATTTAAGTTTTGATGACTCCATAATTCAGATTAAATGATCACTCCCTAAATTAATTCAATAAACCATTTAGAACCCATTAGATTTTTTTTTCTACAGAAGAATAAAATTTCAGTAACTTTAGACAACAATTATCAAGTGGTTATAATTTATCAAATGAAAGAAGTTACCAGCGATTCTTCTAGGTATAAAGGCAAAGCAGACTGGAAATAAAATTGTAGCATGAAATTTATTCCAATTTTTATCCCAAATCTGTACATACCCAGAATTATGATTGCTTAAAATAGTTATTAAATCAAATTTAATACTAGGACATGTGCTGGTAAAGCAGAAAAATATTTTGGAGGAACAAGTGTACTGTGTGAGTAGCTATTTAAATCTTATTTCTGTTTATTTCCTTTTCCTTTTCCTTTCCAGACAGAGTCTTTCTGTCACCCAGGCTAGGGGACAGTGGTGCAATCTTGGGTTACTGCATATTCTGCCTCCCGAGGTCAAGCAATTCTCCTGCCTCAGCCTCCCGAGCAGCTGGGATTACAGGCGCCCACCACCATACCCAACTGTTTTTTTATATTTTTAGTAGAAATGGGGTTTCATCATGTTGCCCAGGCAGCTCTGGAACTCCTGACCTCAAGTGATTCACCTGCCTTGGCCTCCCAAAGTGTTGGGATTACAGGCATGAGCCACCATGCCAGGCCTAAGATTTTATTTCTGATGTATATGAATAAAAACCAATTAGTATCTAAAGGCCTAAAATTATGTAGGATACCTGATGCTGGAGAGAGGAAGAAGTAGGTAAGATCTGCAACTTGTTTACAAGGAAGTCCATGGAAGAATTTACCTAGTTTCTCAAGGTCACTGAAGTAAACAGGAAACAGGTATAGTCAACATTTAATTATAAGGAATCTCTGGGGAAATAGAGATAAATGAAATCCAAATTAAATTTCAGTTCAGGTATTAGTTTCACCTGTTGGTCACCAATGCTTTGCAAACAGGAAACTGACCTAACATTTATTTCTCAAAGCACTTAAGGTATTTCCTTATTTTTTGGTGGAAATGGTGGAAGAATAACTGGAAGAAACTTAAATAAGCACAATGAATTAGATAACTAAGAAATGGCCAACAATTATTCTTTTAGCAGCTCAGTGATGTGTAAACAAACGCTAAATGAGCAAATAGTTTCTAAACGTCACATTGTTAATGGGAAATCCAGGACTACCATCCAATTACTTTAGAATTTCTGAGATAGTATTCTTTCCTCTGTGTATGTTGCTATCACAGCTAGTTAGTAAAATTATGATTCATATATATTTCTTTATAAGCACATTGATTATATTCAAACAGAAAAGAGTAACATGAACCAATATGTGTATACCTGTGTGTGTGTACATATGCCTGTGTGAGTGTATCTTTTATATTTAAATATGATCTCAAAGAAGAGAAGTTTCACTGCATTTGAAGAAGAGAAATAAGTAGAGACAACTGAGGAAAGGGCTTGATGGATTATGCTGCAGAATACTTGACAGAAAAGAAAAAGGCAATTTGCAGGATGAAATCACTACTCTGGGGAGAAGAAAAAAGTGAAGCTATTATATTCAGGTTCATCATCAGTGGCCAGATTATTCACTGATTGAGAAGCAAAAAAGAAAGACCAATACACAAAAATAAAAATAATAGATTTTTTAAATACCTAGTTTGAAAAGACTGAAAACAGATACTTTAAGCATCTATTGATTTTAACTGGTAACAAATGGTAGCCCCAAATTGAGTAAAACAGATTCCTTTTTTAACAGAAGGTACATTTGAGCATAGTTTAGCTCTAGGACAATGAGGTCCACTTACTCTGATTTGGAGAGTACCATAGCTTAAGGTTTTAAATAATTTCCACTTTTTGAGTTTAAGAAATGTAGGCCATATTTGTTATGTATATATGTATTTATGCTGCAACTTTGAAATAATTTCTTTTTCACTTTCACTATTTAGTTAACTTCAATGTAATATACTTGAGAGATGAAACTTTCTATGACTCTACCACTATTTTAATATGAAAATGCTTGAATAATAAAAATGTATTTCATTCAAGATCATTACATTAAATGATTAAAGATTTTGCTTAAGAAATATCTACGTCAAAATTTTTATTAATACTACTGTTTTACAATTTATATTTATGAGCCTAGACATTAAATTTTGTCTGGCATTATTTGGTTATGTTAATATCAGCTTAGTGGATTCCACTCTACTTAACATCCTTTTTATATTGCTTAAAAATATGTGCAAGAAAAGCACCATACCTTAAATTAGAGACATATACTTTGGCTATAAAAATCAGCAAGTCAGTATCAGTTGCTTTTGAAAAACCATTTCATAATACCAAACTAATTAGCTGTGACAGAATAAAATATAGTAAAAAACATTTCAAAAAGGAGGTTGCTATTTTCAAGACAGCAATTTTAAGTGCTTTCATAGGAATTTGTGGAGTTTGGTTATTACCTCGCCTAAGCATTGCTTTATTGGAAAAATTAAAATTAATTAAATTTATTTTTTATAGTTAGTAAAAATAAATCCATAGGAACCACTGGTATATTCTGGCTTCCCAAAAGGCAGAGCTTTCTCTTTTTCAGGGTCATTGAAATTAGCAAGTAGTTTTAAAAAGACATAATTTTAAAACAGATATTTTTGTGTGTTAATTAATGATTATTCTAAATACTTTCTTTATTTTATTTATAACAGACCCATTACAACTGTTTATTGTTACTACTAGTACTGTTACTATTGTTACTATTATAATTTTGCAAACATGTCTGGTAGTAACCAATATATTTAAAATTTAAAGAATCAACAAAATCATAAACAAAATATGCTTTGTACTTTTCTCTTTTTTATTACATTAAAAGGACTCTGCTTTATTTTTTAGGTAATGGCTTTAGTTTTGTCCCATATGAGCTGGGAAGATATAAGAATGAGAAATACCAGGAGTAGGGGTTGCTTTTATAGTAAGAGATGTGCACAGGCAAATTTCAAGCCAAATTAGTACCGATAAAAACATCTTGCTTTATTAAAATGGTGTATTTTCTGGAATCAGCACCACATAGACAGTCTTGTATGTGAATATGAGCCTGAAATCAGATATTGTTCATTAGTAGCAAAATTTCTCTCCCAAGACAATGAAATAGAAGTATCAATATCGCCCTCTGAGGAATTAGATCTGAAATGCTTAAATCTGTGCACCCAAAGTAAAGTGTACTAATTATTGAGTTCTGATTATTTTTGCTGTTCCAAAATGATAATTTTTCTAGGCAACCAAGAACAGATTTGATATGTCATAGTAGTATCATATTGAAAGCTTCTTCTTGTGTTCACTCACTCACTCAACACCTCTTTATGAAATATGCACAATTTACTAGGCATTGCATTGGCTGTAAAAAAATTACTCGTAATCCAGCGGGCATGATTATTCAGTGTAAACACACTGTAATTTAATAAAATATTTAACAGAAATATTAAGTTCCATTGTACGGCTTGGATTTCAATATCCATAACAGAAAGATTACGAAGCATCAAGAGAAAAGCTTGACCTGGGTTTTTCAACCAAACATCATTGCTTTCATGAGTATTCAATCTCTTAAAACTTTGAAACTCTTTTCCAAATCAAAATTTAGGCCAGAATTCTTAAAGGCTCTTTTGAAAATTTCTTATCTTGACAAAATATAAATTTTATTTTAAAAGAAAACTAGGATTATCCATGTATAAATTATATACGATAAAGCACACATTTAAATATGATTTGATAAGTTTTAAAATATGTATATATCCTTGAAACTATTATCACAACAAAGACAACAAATCCATCTCTCTAAAAGTTGCTAAGTGCTCTTTGGAAATTCTTTTTCCTGTCTCTTCCCACCCAGGCAATCACTGATCTGCTTTGTGTCACTGTAAGTTAGTTTTCATTTGCTAGAATTTTATATAAATGGAAACATACTTTATGTACTCATTTTTGGTCTGGTTTCTTTCACACAGAATAATTATTTAAGATTTGCCTATGTTGTTCCATGTATCATTTCATTTTATTTTTGCAGTTAATTAGTTCATAGATATACCACAATTTGTTTATTCATTTTCCTGTTGATGATGGACTTCCAGATTGTTTCAAGTTTTTGACTATTACAAATACGCATGTTTATAAATAAGGTTTGCAGTGATATATGTTTCCATTTTTAGGAAAGTACCTAGGAGTGGAAAGCACGGGTCATACGGTAGGTATATGTTTAAGTTTTTACAAAAGTGTCAGCAGCCTGCTTTCCGAAGTGTTAATACCATTTTAAATTTCCATCAGCAGTGAATAAAAGTTCCACTTATTCCACATACCTGCCAATACCTGTTTTTGCAGTCTTTTTAATTGCAGCTGTTCTAATAGGTATTTAGTAATATCTCATCTTAGTATTAATTTGCATTTACCTAACTTAAAATGATGTTGAGTATATTTTTCTTTCTTTTAAAAAATGTTTTAACTTTTATTTTGGGTTTAGGAGTACATGTACAGGTTATTACATAAGTAAACTTGTGTCATGTTACCTATATTACCTACGTAAACACAATTTACGTAGGTAAACTTGTGTCATGTTGTACAGATTGTTTCATTACCCAGATATTAGGTATAGTATCCATTAGTTATTTTTCCTGATTGTCTCTCTCCCCCCATTCTCCCACATGCCACGGATACGCCCCAGTGTGTGTTGTTCCTCTCTATGTGCCATGTGTCTTCATCATTTAGCTCCCACTTTTAAGAACATAGTGCATCTGTTGAGCATATTTTCTTATGTTTATTTTTCCATCTATATATATTCTTATTTTTATTTAGGTATTTGGCCCATTTTAGTAAATGGGGCTGTTTGGTTTTGAGTTCTGAGAATTTCTACTATATTCTGAGTAGAAGTTTTCTATTGAAGAAACAATTTGAAAATATTTTCATATTTTCTCCAACTCTGTGCTTTGTCTTTTCATTCTCTAAACAATGTCTCTTGAAGAGCCAGCGTTCTTGATTTTGATTTTGTTGATTTATTTTCTGTTATGGATTGTGCCATTGGTGCCATATATAAAAAATCACTGCCTAACCCAAGAATAGGAAGATTTTCTTCTAGAAGTTTTATAGTTTTAGATTTCAAATCTAGATTTACAATAAATTATGAATTACTATGTGTATATGGTGTGAAATATTGATCAAGGTTTACTTCTTGCATATTGCTATCCAATTGCTCCGGCATTATTTGTTGAAAAGACTTTTCTTTATCCATGGAATTGTTCTGGCATCTTTTTCAAAATTAATTGACCAGGTTTTTGTGGGTCTTTTATGGACTCTTTATTCTTCCTATCTATCTATCTCTACATCAATGCCAGATGGTCTTGATCACTACAGATTTATAATGAATCTTAAAGCCAAGTAGTATAAATCCTCCAAATTTTCTGTTTAAAGTTGCCTTTACTTTTCTGAGTTCTTTGCATTTTTATTTAAATTATAATTAGCTTATCAATTTCTCCATAATAGCTTGCTGGGATTTTGATTGCTATTTAGTTGAAAGTATTATCAAGATAGGGAGAATTGACATGTTATTAATGGTGAATCTTCCAACTCCTGAATACTGTATGTAGTTCTACTTATTTAGGTCTTCTTTGATTTATATTCTTGCAGTGTTTTATAGTTTTTAGACTATGGCATTTGCACATATTTTGTCAGATTTATCCCTAAGTACTGTATATTTTTATGCTATTTTAACTGATTTTTTTTTAAATTTCAATTTCTGATTGCTCATTTTCAGCATGTGGAAAGTGTTGATTTTTGGATATTGATCTTATATCCTGCAACCTTGCTAATTTTGTTTATTAGTTCCAATAGCTTTTATTGCAAATCTGATCAGATTTTCTAGATGGGTGATTAAGGTCTCCGTGAATAAAAGTTTTATTTCTTCTCTTTCAATCTGAATACCTTTTACTTTGTTTTCTTACCTTACTGTTCTGACTAGTACCTCCTGTACAATGTTAATATGAATGGATGAAAATATATTTCATTGCTGTATTTCTTTTTTTCTTTTTTGAGGTGAACTATTTAGTCATTCACTATTAAGTATGAAGTTAGTTGTAGATATTTTTTTGTAACTGCAGTTCCTTAGGTTAAGGAAGCACAATTTATTTGTTTGCTGACATATTTATTTAATACTATAAATAATAAACTTTGTTCTGGAATATGATTAAGTTACACAGAAATAGCTTTATTCTTACTTTTAAGCTTTAGTTTACAATTCCAGAACATAGTTTAGTGTTAAAATTACTCAACTTCTGAGGAAAAGCCCTTCTTCAATACTCTGTCCAATGGCCTATGAATTATGTGATAGTGTTTTCTTCTACCTGGTGAAAATGGCAACTGTTCTCAATCTTACAGTTTCAGGGACTGTGCCCTATAATGTTGTTTCTTTTCCTGACTGCAGCTGGTTTCTTCACATGGCTTTGCTCACTAGTATGTGGCTACAACTTGATTGTGATATCTCTTCAGTTTCCACTCTATGTAGCTTTCTTCCTTCAGAGACTTCGTCCTAATAACCCTCTCCTTTGCTTGCCATATTGCCAGCTTAGTCTTTCCAAAGAGAGACTGCTAAGGTCTACTTAGGTTCCTATTCTCTGTGCTGTAACCTGGAAATAGTCTCTAGACAGTATTGTAGAGCAGTTGTAATGTTCACCTTCTTTGTTTGACATCTCTCAAAAATGTCTGATTTCAAAATCCTGAATTTGTTGCTTTATATTATTTTTTCCAGTTTAAAAAAAAGTCTGAGAAAACAATTTAAATCTAGTTTCTGGTTTTTCATCTTGGCTAGAAGCAGAACAAAAGGTACTATTTTACACTGTGTTTATTCAAGTGCATAATAGATTAAACTTATATCAAGTGAGGAATATATTTTAGAATCATAGGTTAAGAATATGTATCTATATGCTTGCTTCAGATTATTTTGACTTAATTTTATATTCCTTGATATTTCTTTTTTTTTTTTCTGGTGATTACCAGCATATGGTAAGGAGGTAGGAGAAATTGTATGCATAATAGAAAAATAAGAATCTTAATAGCAAAGAAGAATCCAAAAGACCTAAACCAGTGTTAGAAAAGGTTGAGGTCAGGCATGGTAGGTGGCTCATGTCTATAATCCCAACACTTTGGGAGGCCAAGGCAGGAGGATCAACTGAGGTCAGGAGTTTGAGACCAGCCTGACCTACATGGAGTAACACTGTCTCTAGTAAAAAATACAAAATTAGCCGAACATGGTGGTGCATGCCTGTAATCCCAGCTACTCGAGAGGCTGAGGCAGGAGAATTGCTTGAACCCAGGAGGTGGAGATTGTGGTGAGCCAAGATTGTGCCATTGCACTCCAGTCTGGGAAGCAAGAAACTCCATCTCAAGAAAAAAAAAAGGTTGGCTTTATTTCATCATAAATTTTATGTAACTTTTTTCTTTCACCTACATTTCTCAGGAAACTCTTGAACAAATTATAATGGTGCCCAACTTTGAAACCCTAGTAAACTTGCCCAGTTTTGATTAATGGCTCCATCATCCATTGCCAGTGAGGATTCTACAGACATAATTTTTATCAGGAATAGCTGGTTCTTGAACACAGGTGCAGGCTGTTTCTGCCACATGATCTATCTATGATTTATTAATAAAAGAATGATGATTTAACTGTTTCTGATGCTATTGAAAAGTCAATTCAATGCTTTCTTGAAAGAGAAAGGATAAATGGCTCATACTTTTGTTCATGTTATTGTTCAATGTCATGTTTTATCTTAGAATCCTCATACTTTCAAGCACATGATTATATGGTGTGATGAAAGAAAATGGAATGACAGTTAAAATGACTTTTGTGGAAAATGGTCAGAGTATTCAAATAATGGAGGCTCCAATTTGTAATGACTGTTAATTAAACAAATCTAGGAGTATTTATGTATTGAAGGGCAAACCATTTTTAACAGAAAATTTCAATTTATATCTTTAAGACAAGAACCACTCTGCTGTCCATATGATTTAGAAATTCATATAATCTTTACTAATGATTTATGTCTTTAATTTCATCATCATTTGCTTGGGTACTGTACTTTTGATAGTCCAATATGGGAATTAAATTGGCAAGATTATGTACTGATAAATATATGCAGTCATACAATGATTAATAATAATAAACACACTAGTTAGAATAGTGATCATTAAAAAACCAGAGACAACAGATGCAGGAGAGGATGTGGAGAAATAGGAACAGTTTTACACTGTTGGTGGGAGTGCAAATTAGCGCAACCATTTTGGAAGACAGTGTGGCAATTTCTCAAGGACCTAGAAATAGAAATACCATTTGACCCAGCAATCCCATTACTGGGCCAAAGAATTATAAATTGTTGTATTACAAAGACACATGCACACGTATGTTCATTGCAGCACTGTTTACAGTAGCCAAGACCTCGAACCAACCCAGATGTCCAACTACAATAGACTGGATAAAGAAAATGTGGCACATATACACCACAGAATACTACGCAGTCATAAAAAACAATGAATTTCTGTCCTTCATAGGGACATGCATGAATCAGGAAAACATCATTCTCAGCAAACTGACACAAGAACAGAAAATCAAACATTGCATGGTATTACTCATAGGCAGGTGTTGAACAATTAGAACACGTGGACATGGGGTGGGGAGCATCATACACTGTGGTCAGTTGGTGGGGACTAGGGGAGGGACAGCAGGGGGTGGGGAAGGTGGGGAGCGATTACATGGGGAGAAATACCAGATATAGGTGATGGGGGGAGGAAGGCAGCAAACCACCTTGCCATGTATGTACCTCTGTAACAATCCTGCCTGATCTGCACATGTACCCCAGAACCTAAAGTACAATAAAATAATAATAATATGTATTTTTAACAGAAAAAAGCATCAAATATAAAACTAAATAATAAGAAAATACTAATGTAAAAATACATAGGAACTCTATGTTCATTATAAATATGTTATGTTGAGCAAAATAATGTTTGGAATAAAATTTAAGGTAAAAGGAATGTTCTATTTTGAGCAGCATGATAAAGAACAAAACCAATGGAGCTCATATACTCAGGTTCAATTTCAAGCTCTACTACTTACCACATAGTAGTTGAGTGATGATTTAACTCTGAAAATGCCTATAATTCTTATCTTAACTTGGGGTTGATATTTTCTATACCCCAGCATTATTTTGAGGAGTAATGAGAAAATATGCATGTAGTACTTGTTAAATAGTTTTCACCCATCAAATGTTACTTATTTATTTACAAGTTCAGAGTGGTATAAAAAAACATGCCATACTCTCAACATCAGGGCATGTATTCTTACAATGGACTTTTTATGATATTTTATTTTCCATGAGTTGTTTTCAATGGCATGATAATTTGAACATTTATGTCTATATTTAGTAAAGTGATATTACTGAAGTAATAAAGTTACTTGAAATCAGAACCACTGAATAAACCTAGAGTGGGTGATAATCAGAAGTGAATTTTTAGAAACACAAGAGTGTATTCACATCCTGTTTCATCATTTTCCAGCTGAACAGGATCTTATTCAAATCCTGTAGTATGCAATGGTCTAGTAACATTATTGATTTGCACTTTGGAGGAAATGTTAAGTATTATTTATTTCTAACTGTAAGAAATGCTTTCTCTAAGTGTTCTACTTATGGCAAATTAGGTAATATGTGTGTGAGTAGTACCTCACCAACAGCTTTATAAAGTTTACTTCTCACTATTGAAATATAAGCTAGAGAAGGGAGAGATCCAAGATGGCCGATTAACAACAGCTCAGGATTGTAGCTCCCAGTGAAAGCGCAGAGAGCAAGTGGACGCCGCACTTTCAGACGAATTTTTGTTGCCCACAGACTAGGAGATTCCCGGCGGAGGAGCCAC
>CAUYLG010071957.1:0-103208 GCA_963573385.1 Cacajao melanocephalus
TGCCTGCCACCATGCCCAGCTAATTTTTTGTATTTTTAGTAGAGATGGGGTTTCACTATGTTGGCCAGGCTGGTCTTGACCTCCTGACCTCAGGAGATCCACCTGCCTCAGCCTCCCAAAGTGCTGGGATTACAGGTATAAGCCATGGCACCTGGCTTTTTTTTTTGGTATTTTTTATAGTGACAGGGTTTCACCATGTTGCCCAGGCTGGTCTTGAACTCAAGAACTGGGCTTAAGCAATCCGCCTGCCTCGGTCTCCCAAAGTGCTGAGATTACAGATGTGAGCCACCGCACTCAACCACTTTTTAATTTTTTAAAATACTGCATTAAGAGTATTTATCTTGATTACTGAGTTTTTTGATGCCCCTTAAATTTTGTGCCTGGGGTGCCTTGCTTCCTGATCCTAGTCCTGGACCTGTTAAGAACCCCAGTTACAAGGGAGTCTTAGAAATGCAGTGTTTAGCTTTTCATCCTCTGTGGTACTGACAGCACCGTGGAAGAGGCTGGGACAGAGGTAGCACCATCCATGAAAGCCATTCCTGTCAACTTGGCTAGGGCTGTGGAACCCAGCTCTTTGGTCAAACACCAGTCCAGATATTGCTGTGAGGTATTTTAAATAAATATTTTATTTTATAAGAAAAGTAAACTTTTTTGAAACAGTCTTTGTCACCCAGGCTTGAGTGCTATGTCACTATCATAACTCTGCAGCCTGGAACTCCTGGGCTCAGGCAATCCTCCTGCCTCACCCTCCTAAGTAACTAGGACCACAGGTGTGAGTCACCGCAATCACCTAGTTTCTTCATGTTTTTGTAGAGACGGGGTCTCATTATGTTGCCTAGTCTGGTTTTGAACTCCTGGCCTCAAACAGTCCTCCAGCCTCGACCCCTCAAAGTGTTGGGATTACAGGCATGAGCTACCATGCTGGCTGTATTTTTCAGATGTGACTGACATTTACATCTTTGAGTAAAGCAGATGACCCTCCCTAGTGTCAGTAGCCTCATCCCATCAGTTGAAGGCTTTAATAGAAAAACCGAGCTTCCCCTCACTCCTAAGAGGAAGGAGCTCTGCCTCCAGACTCCCTTCTGGCTCAAGACATCATCTCTTGCTGGAATTTCCAGTTTGCCCTGCAAACTGCCCATTCCCACCATTGTGTGAGCCAATTCCTGAAAGTAAATTTTATCTCTATGTCTATTTCTGTCTCTGTGTCTATTGTCTCTATCCCTATCTCTATTTCTATCTCTGTCTCTCCTCTTTGGCTCTGTTTCCCAGGAGAACCCTGACTAATACACTTGGAGGAGCTGACAGAGGTGAAGGGCCAGTCCACTAGCTCTACTGCAGTGGAGATGGAAGTAACAATACTGTGATATAGTTTCATATAGAGGGAGAGAAGGAGGAGGCTACGTTGGTTCCCAGGTTCCCAGTGTGGGTGACCGAGATAAGGATGACAGATACGATACCAGATATCTCTATGATAAAACAGAGCATGTGCTCGTCATCTTTGGAAGACGCAGTTCCGATCTCCCACGTGCAGCTCTGTTCCAGATCCACCCTGTGTATTTCACATATTGGTTGCCAGGAACAAGTAATTTAATCATTTGCTTGCTTATTCATTGATTAAATACATGTTTATTAAGTGTGTCCTGTGTCAGATACTACTGTAGGCTTTGGAGAAACAATGGTGAATGAAAGCTGAGGTGGCTTCTTTCATGATGTTTTCTTTCCTTCCTTCCTTCCTTCCCTCCTTCCTTCCTTCTTTCTTTCTTGCTTTCTCGCTTTCTTTTTTTCTGACAGACTCTTGCTGTGTCACCCTGGTTGGAGTGCAATGGCGTGGTCTCAGCTCACTGCAGCCTCCACGTCCTGGGTTCAAGCAATTCTCTTCTCTCAGCCTCCCGAGTAGCTGGGATTATAGGTGCCCACCACCACACCTGGCTAGTTTTTCTATTTTTAGTAGAGACGGGGTTTCACTATGTTGGCCAGGCTGGCCTCAAATTCCTGACCCTGTGATCCACCTGCCTCGGCCGCCCAAAGTGCTGGGATTACAGGCGTGAGCCACTGCACCAGGCCTCTTTCATGATGTTTTCAGTCTAATTCAGGGAGGTGTGACAAACACAGACACAAACCAAGGGAACAGTCCAGGTGGTGATGTGTGCAGCTGGGACAGCGAAACAGTGCAGTGTGATGGAGGTGCTCGGATAGGTGCTGGCTGACATGGCCACTCACCTTGAATATGCCAGGACCCCCACCCCAGTAGCACAGATGGTCTAAGTGTGGGGGAACAGTGAGCTGTCCTGTGTGTGACCAGCTGGAATGAAAGGAAAGAGCCCCAGGCTTATATGACAAGTTAGTAAAGGGGAGCCCTAGCCCAGGACAAATGTCTGCGATGCACTCCTTTTTCCTCTCTTAGTCTATTCAGGCTAAAATACCATAGGCTTGGTAACTTAGAGATATAGACTTTTTTCCTACCCATTCTGGAAGCTGGGCGCTGGCAGATTTGGTGTTTGGTGAGGGCCTGCTTCCTGGTCTCTAAACAGTGTCTTCTCACAGTGTACAAAAGTGGCAGAAGGAGTGAGGGGTCTCTCTGGAGCCTCTTTTATAAGGACACTCATCCCATTCATGGGGCTCCACCCTTATGACCTAATCACCTCCCAAAGTCCCTGCCTCCTAATATCATCGCCTTGGGGATTAGGATTTCAACCTGTGAATCTTCAGGGAGCATAAACATGCAGGCCATAGCCGTTCTTCAAGCTGCTGGGTAGTGGGCAGTCACTGAATGAGTCTCTGTGAGACAATGGAGGGAGAGCTGGATGGCAGGGCCCAGGCCCAGGCCGAGTCTCAGAAGAGCAGCCTCCGATCTCCCGGGATACAAATGGTCTTTAGGGTGAAGGTGAGGCCTGTTCCTTGTGTTTTCAGCAGCGACACAGTATTTGGCACATGGCGGGTCCTCTGTAAATACTGGTTGATGAATTAAGGAATCCCTCGGCTGAAGATGGATGGCCGGCTACTGCAGGACCAGGGAGAGTTTGCATTTTGGATGATTTCTTCATACTTGGGAGATGTATTTTCCTCTTTCCATAAGACAAGTCCCAGAGCCTCCCAGATAGGAAAGACTGTCTGGCCAAATGGCTCCGACTTTATCTCCTTGATTTTAAGACTTGCTGGCCCTGGGGGCTGCGATTCACTTTCATGCTTCCACCAAAGTGAGGTCGGCCAGTCCTTCCCATCTGGGAGGCTTTCCTTAGGTTTCACCTTAGCACAGCTGAGATGGTTTGGGAATTTAGGGAGATTTCGTTAAATGCTAAGGGAGTAGAAAAGACCACTAAGCCAAGAGCATGCATGAGGAATAAAAGCTGTCAGGTTTCTGCTGTCTGGTTTTCTGATCTTTCTGTAACCTGGCTTTCGTGCACCATACTACACAGAAAGAACCCTGAAAGATGAGTACAGTTTTATAAACAACCTGACTCAGCCCTAGGCCCATCTTATAACAAACAGGGAACAAATTTTACTTCCCTTCCACACTGAAACAGGTATTTGCCATTAAGACAAGATCACCAGATTTAGCAAATCAAAGTATAGAGCACCTGGGTAAATCTGAATGTCATGTAAATAACACAGAATTCTTGGATATAAGTATGTCCCAAATATTGCAAGTTCCAAATGTGGCACGAGGTGTACTTATCTTGAAAACGATTTGCTGTTTATCCGAAATTCAAATTTGACAGGGAGTCTTGTATTTTATCTGGCAACCCAAGGAAGATTTTAACCCTGCCACTAACATAGGGCCATTCCACTCAGGGCTCACCCCGGCTATCTGCCTGAGGCCTCCACACCTCCCTTCAGGGTTTGGTGGAACTTTTATAACCATTCCAATAAGTGGCTTCTCCCTTGACTAGGCACCCTACCCACCCCCATGCCTACACACACAGGGGTCCTCTCCTATCTGGACAGAATCTCAATACCTGAATCATGCATGGAGCATACCAGCAACACAACAGGAATTACACACTTTGTTACAGTTTGTCTGGTCAGTGTAGAAGAGCTTCGTATTTTTCTTTGGAAACACAAAGCTTAGTTCCCCCAGTGGCCATGCCAAAAAAGCCCAAGAACAGTAAAGCTTCATGATAGATACAGTGGCTATTCAGACAAGAACACGTCAATTCCTCTTACATATCAGAGGATTAAATAGTCAACCAACCCTAAGACATGCCCAGGAGCTATTTTCAGCTCTGTTTTAACCTGTTGAGCTCCAAATAGAAACTTCTATATTTTTATCTTATGCTACACTTCCTTTGAGGGAGTCAGTCTATAGGGTAGTGAGGTTGAAAAGAAATAACTAACAACTTTCAAGAAAACAATCTAAAATAAGCACCTGTGTGGTGATTATAAAAATACACAAATTTCCTATGCTTCTAGTGGTCATGTTGAAGCCCACACATTTGTGATGTGCATTGAGCCACAGTTCTTTTCCATTTGCCCTTTTAGGTCAGATCTGCCAGATTTCCTCCCTCCTCCTCACATGATCAGTGCAGGATTTCTTGCTTTCTCATGTTGAAGCAGAGTGATAATAGTGTTTAACCCTTGATTCAAATATCCTGGGTAATGGCTACATGCCCCGCAATAAAATATGTCCAAAGATTACCTGGTTCTCTTACTAACTCTGGCTGTCTCAGGAGTGTTTACAAGTGCCTCTAGTCACCTCCCTTTCTCTTTTGCCTAAGTGGGTATGAGATTTTGAGTTCTTTAATAGATTTTAAGCTCAGCAAGAACAAGGACTTTGCCTTTTTCACCGGTCTATTGGTTTGCTAGGGCTACCGTGTAAAATATCACACACCAGTGTATCTACCTACTTTATTGGAGTGATTCCTATGGTTTAGAATTGCTGGGGGCCAAGTTTATGCAAAAATCTACATTTTTGAGTAAACTCCCCATGACTAGAGTAAGTTTCCCCAGTATTTGAAAATTCTGCATTTCCTAAAGCTGTACAAACATAGACAATCCGAATTTGTAAGGATCAATAATATAATTTATAATGAAATTACTTTCTCAGCTATTAATGTTAACTGTATCATCTTCATATAGCCTATAACTTATTTGTGCTATTCCATTTTCCTCTGTTCCTTTTATTGTCACTTCCCTTGTAATGTTAGTCTCTTTGTACTGATTTCTGAAGAGTTCATTTATGATTAAAGATGTTAATATTTTGTCTAGAATTGCAAATATGTTTTCTTCTCATTCATTTTACTGTGGTGCTTTTTTTTTGGTTTACAGAAGTTGTATATTGAAATATAATCTTGTTCTGTTTTATGGCTTTGGAGTTTTGTGTTTTTTTAAACATGTTTAAGTTAGTATCATTTATTTGTATTGCCTTCTATTTCATCAGTTATTTTGTCATTTCTTTTTCCATTAATCATCATTCTGGTGTTAATGAATGCATTAAATATTTAAAGTAAAAAAAAAAAATCACACACCAAATGGCTTAAGCAACAGAAATTTATTTTCTCATACTTCTCATAGTTCTGGGGTCTGGAAGTCCAAGATCAAGGTGTGGGCAGGTTTCGTTTGTTCTGAGGCCTCTCTCCTTGGCTTGCAGCTGGCTGCCTTCTTTCTGTGTCCTCACATGGTCGTTCCCTGGTGCGCAAGCGCTTGAGTGTTTTTGTCTGTAAAATTTCTTCTTCTTAAAAGGACACCAGTCAGTTGGGTTAGGGCCCATGCTAACAACCTTATTTTAACTTAATCACTTAAAAATTATTATTATTATTATTATTTTAGAGACACAGTCTTACTGTGTCACCGAGACTGGAGTGCAGTGGTGCAATCATGGCTCACTGCAACCTTGAACTCCTGGGCTCAAGTGGTCCTCCCACTCCAACCTCCTGAGTAGCTGGGACTACAGGTGTGCGCCACCACGCCTGGCTAATTTTTAAATTTTTTGCAGAGACAGGGTCTCTCTATGTTGCCTAGGCTGGTTTTAAACGCCTGGCCTCAAGCGATCTTCTTGCCTTGGCCTCCCCAAGTGCTGAGCCGCTGTGCCCACGCCTTAATCACTTTTCTAAAGGTCCTCTCTCCAAATACAGTCACATTCTGAGGGTCTGGGGGTTAGGGCTTCAATATATGAATTTCAGAGGACACAAAATTCAGCCCATAACGGTCACCATGAGTCCAGTGACCAATGTAGTGCCTGGTACACGATAGATGATAAATCTTTTTGTACTCATTTGTTGTATGAGTTCAAAAAACTTTGATAATGTCATTGGTGAGACACATTTACTTAGAGTTTCTTGTTAAGCCAGAACATCAGGTTTTTAAGCTTCTTTCTTTCCTACACACTTTTGTGGTCATCCATTGTGTCATGGAAAGTCATCTGGCCATGTATAACATGTATGACGCCTTCCCTTCCGCAGAGGATGCTGTACAGTGAGTGTGTGCCTCACACTTGCAGACAGAGAGCCCGTCCTGTCCACGGCGTTGCTACCTGCCCTACGTGAAGCGGGCTGGCATGGCGGTGCTGGCTCCCAGCTGTCATTCTCCAGCCCTCCTTTTGGCAAATTCTTGACATGCATCTCCACGTTTCCTTTATTTCCTTCAAATTGGGAAGAAAAAAAAATAGAATCTGTCAAAGATCTCCTGCTCCTTGTGTGAGGAAAAGGGGAGCCTCAACAACCTACCCATTGTCTAGGCGTTGCTCTACCAGTCTTTCAGGAAAAAGAAAAAAAAAAAGCCCCAAAACTTTGATCCCTGGGGAGGTGAAGCAGAAGTTGATCTTCACCATTAAATTTTTTTATAGATAGCAAAGTCCATGCTTCCACCTGCATCCAAAGCACAGAGGCAGCTGGCAGAACAAAGCAGAGAAAAATAGCTGACCAGAATCTCTTAAATTGCCTGTGTACAGGTGCAGCTTGTTTTTCATCTTGGTGGCAGCCACTAGTGATTGACAATGTTTTACCCAGAGAACTTAACCCTTTTATCTCTGAGATGAGCCAAAGAGACACATCTCATGGTTTAGAAAACAATTCATACTCCTTTAGGTTCTGAGCAATTCAGCCCAAACGCATGGGAACCATACTTCGAACTAATGCCACCTGCAATAAAAGAAGAAACAACACAATGTCAGAGAAAAAGTTTAAAAATATATATTGCTAGGTCTTTCCAGCTTTGAAGTCAAGTCTGGGGCATGTCTTATTTTTTTAATCAATAGACAGATGGAGACAGCATGGGATGAATGTGCCTCTGGAATGGGATGTGTTATGCATTGAGTACATCTTAAGCTACCTGTCCCAGAAAACCAGGCCCTTTATACCCTCAGCTTTTTTTTTTTTTTTAATCACCATTAAATAGCTTATTTTAGATGGTAGACAAGCAGCAGAGAGGTGACACCATCGTGTAGCCTATTTTTTTATTTATTTTTTTGAGATGGAGTCTCACTCTGTCACCCAGGCTAGAGTGCAGTGGCATGATCTCGGCTCACTGCAACCTCTGCCTCCCGGGTTCAAGAGATTCTTCTGCCTCAGACCGCTGAGCAGATGGGACTACAGGTGAGCACCACCACTCCTGGCTAATTTTTGTATTTTTAGTAGAGATGAGGTTTCACCATGTTGGCCAGGCTAGTCTCGAATTCCTGACCTTGTGATCCGCCCACCTAGGCCTCCCAAAGTGCTGGGATTATAGGTGTGAGTCACCGTGCCCAGCCTCAGCCTAGTTTAAAAACCTTCAAAGGCAGAGAACTGGGCAACTTCACTGGCCCTGAGATGGTTCCGTTGTGGTTCCCCCAGGACTCCCACTGCATCTTACCTGGGTTATTTTTCATAGTTGTGTGCAAGGACATTTGCCATTGGGGTGTCCCCTCCACCCCAAGTGGTTGCATTTGTGTGGAGTCCAGACAGACAGCAGACAGGACTATAGGCAGAATGCTCTCTCTGTGGCAGTCTTGAGGGAGCATTAATGGAGGGATGAAATGAGAGATTACACTAGGATTTTTAACAAAGGGAGAAGCAAAAGTCGTGAGTGTTACAGGAATAGCTCTCAGAACTGCCACAAGAGTTGACCATTTGGAAAGAGGCTAAGCGCAAAGGAGGAATAACTTCCTAAACAGTGAGCCCTCCTAGGAAGAGAAGGGGAGTTGGTGACTGGTGATAATAAGCTAGCATTTCAAGGCAAGGCCCCGGAGCTGTAGGGTGGGCTCCTCAGCAGGTTCCTGAGGCAAGGCAAACAGCTTGCTTTAAAAAAAAAAACAACAAATATTACCTTTTTTAGATACAGGGTCTTACTGTATTGCCCAGGCTAGAGTGCAGTGATGCAATCAGGGCCTACTGCAGCCTTGACCTCCTGAGCTCAAGTGACCCTCCCACCTTAATCTCCTGAGTGGCTGGGACTACAGGCATGCACCACCATGCCCAGCTAATTTATTTTATTTTGAATTTAATTTTTGTAGAGATGGAGGTCTTTGTATATTGCCTAGGCTGGCTTCGTATTCCTGACCTCAAGTGATCCTGCCGCCTTGGCCTCCCAATGTGTTGGGATTACAGGTGTGAGCCACAGTGCCCAACCAAGAGCTTGTTAATGAAGTGTTGGTATTGTGGATCCCATGGCTTATCATTCTGATAGGGGCATTGTAAATCACCTTCTCTCAGCACAAGGAACACTACAGATGTACATTCTTGATGATGAACATGCCTGAAACACACCCTAACACAAGCACAGAGCATGACCTCAGTAACTCACAGCCATGGAGCAGTGGTTTGGCTTCGGAACGGAAAAAGTGACATGTACCCAACTCTGACACTTCCTTAGAGAGGCTTAGTAAAATTATCACACTTGCCCAGCCAAGGAGCTCCCATTCTACGTTTTTGAGTTTGACATGGCCTTTGAAATGAGTCCATGCCAGGTTGAAGGCATCTGTCTAGATGTTCAGGTCTCTAAACTCGTACCTGTTAATCTGACAGTAAAATAATCAAAGGAACTCTGCGGCCTGGAAAGCAATCCATCTCATTCATAAACCAAACCTTTTGTATGAGTCTTGATGAAACTCTGTGGCCAAAAGTGATGGAATTTAAAAATTTTGAATTTTCATGAACTGTTTTGATCTTAGGCATAAATCACAGCTGCTAGTGATTGTGCATGAAATACACTACCAAGATTATGTGAGAATCATAGCTTTGGCACCATGGTGGTAATCCAAATGAAGTAGAAGCCTGGATGCATGTCAACTTAATCAGAACAATGGGTGCTGTCAACCAGACAGATACTGGAAGGAGTAGCCTCAGACCTGCTACAGCCTGGGTCAGGAGATGCACCTTCTCCCCATCGAAGTCTAGGGCAGGTATATCCACACCACGCGTCTGCTTCAATCCAATTCACAGAAGCTGCATGGATGGTGAGAAGATCTCTTTAAGTTCTGCTTCGATATTTATTCTTTTCACTTGTACTGCTGTCACCACGACAAGCTGGAGGCAGAGAACTCCCAGGCCCAGAGAGGCCCATGAGGACACTGAGGACTGCTGATTTTCTTCTCCCTTTGGCCATTTTATGAGGGAGACACCACACACATTCTAACAGGTTTGTGCACAAGGGGTTATAGCATGCTCTATATTCTTGGCCTTGAAAAAATTTTTTTTTAAGTTTGTAAAGGTAATTATGATTGTTTACAGTACTGAGGGCAAAGCCCCACCCTGGGCTCCAGGCCAGGGGCTCTGGGAGTTGAGTGTAGTGGGGTGAGCCAAGTCCAAGACAAAAGCACAATTATGCTCACCTAAAAACCCACGCTGGTGGCAGGGGGATGAAGGAAACACCCACACAAGGGAGGTGTGTGGAGGGAGGGGCTTCCTTTGAAGTTTTGCATAAATCGTGTAAATTTTTTTTCTATAGAGCTGGGAATGAAGATTCTTGGTTTTCATCCTGGATCTCTTACTGAGTATTGAGCTGTGCCATAAGGAAATGGGCTTCCTTCTTACTTGATCTGCCATTGTTTAAAACTGAACTTTAAATAAACGAATTTTGGAAGAATTAAGAGGAAAATGGGACACCTTGTGCAAGGTTTAAGAAGCTTTCTTAATTTTTTTGGCAGAAAGAAACTCAAGTCAGGTTGGGTGCAGTGATTCACTCCTGTAATCCCAGCACTTTGGGAGACCAAGGTGGGTGGATTACCTGAGGTCAGGGGTTCAAGACCAGCCTAGCCAACATGGTGAAACCTCGTCTTTACGAAAAATACAATAAATGAATAAATAAATAAATAAGCCGAGTGTGGTGGTGTGCACCAGTAATCCCAGCTTCTCAGGAGGCTGAGACAGGAGAATTGCTTGAACCCGGGAGGTGGAGGTTGCAGTGAGCAGAGATCACACCATTGTACTCCAGCCTGGGCAACAAAGCAAGACTCTGACTCAAAAAAAGAAAAAGGTACTCAAATCAAACACCAAAAGACTCTTTTTTAAGCCCATCGCCCTTCTTTCTGATCCAGGTCCATTTTCTACTGTTTAAACACCATGGGGTGAAAAAGTGTTGCTCTCTGGGTCAGAAACTAGTTGGCAAATACCCAACTACTTGCATACATTAACTTCCTGTTAACTCTGCTGTATCTTTTCCTGCCTGCCAGGATTAAGGCCAGATGATTATTTGTCCTAATGTTATGAATTATTGACAAGAAAACTTGTAATGGCAGTGTTGACATGCCTTTACATCCACTGGCACCACAAGGTAACCAGGAGCAATCAGTGACAGGGAAAACTGGAACACACTGTGGGGGAGGCGGGGGCGGAGCCCTCTACCCGGCCTTAGAATGGCTGGAGCAGGAATTCCTCACTACAGGCTTCAGTCCCCAAAAGGCAGGCTCTAGAGATTAGTACCATAGTTCAGGAGAACAACCACAGGGAGATGAATTTTCCCCTTGAGTCCAGGAGGAATATGATTTTTAGGAAACAGATGCAGAAGCTTGAAGTTGGCTCCCAGCGGCCTTGGTGAAGCCAAGGCTGAGTAAGTTTCAGGGCAGTAGCCTGCCCTTCATTGCTGCACACACCCAGATGCACACACCTGAGAGAACTTGAGCAATCAGTTCTGTATACCCAGCTTTCCACTGCCTGGCAGCCAGAGGAAAGGGGAATTACAGGCAGGCTTGACTTGAAACACTGCTCTGGCCCCACCTGAATTCCAGGTGCCCCAGGGAGTCCCTTCAACCACCTGGAATAGAGGCTGTTTCAAGGTACAGATGCAGCAGTGTGTTTGTCTTGCTTTTGTTTGCACCTTCTACCAGCTGGAAGCCAGAAGGTGTGGGGCTCTGCAAACAATTTTGATGTAAATAAAGAGAATGGAAGAATTAAAAAGACACCTTGCAGCTGAGCCCAGGGCTGAGGGGTGAGGGGACAGGCTAAGAGAGGAGGGAGGTGGAAAGCTGGGAAAAGTGGAAATAGATTTCCTCCAGGAAATAGAAAAAGACACAGGGCCAAAGTGGGATGATGTGATCCTGTTGCATATTTTCCATATGTTAATATCCTTCCATACAATTCCTTCTCAGACCAGTTATTATTAGATAGAAATAAGCCTGTGGGCCTAGATCCACGTCTGCTCCCTATTTGTTGAATGTGCCTACTATGTACCTGCACTAAGGTAAGCATTGGAATAAATGTGAAAACATGTTATCATGCAACAATCAGACAGCAAATTAACACCTACAATGAGGCTGTTTATGATGGAGGTGCACCAAGGGCTGTGAGTGCAAAAAGGGCCACCTCCGTGTCCTTAGGACAGTGTGGGCACACACCAAAAGGAAAGATCTTCCACAAGGACCTCTCCTTTCATCCCAAAGCAATCCTAATAGTCATAAATCTCACAAGGGTGTGGAATGCATTCGTGATGGTCTTTTATTCATTATTCTTTTTGGACTAGGATAACTTCTCTGTATCATATACAATTTGGAAAAAAAAAAGTTTTACTCAAACGTTAAAGGTTTTTTCTTTTTTTCCCTTTGTCGCCCAGGCTGGAGTATAGTGGCACAATCACAGCTTACTGCAACCTTGACCTTCTGGGCTCCTAGCAATCCTCCCATCTCAGCCTCCCAAGTAGCTGAGACCATAGGCACATGCCACTATGCCTGGCTAATTTTTTTTGTAGAGATGGGGTTACACCATGTTGCCCAGGCTGGTCTCAAACTACTGGGCATAATCGATTGGCTCTCCTTGGCCTCCCAAAGTGTTAGGATTACAGGCGTGAGCCACTGTACCTGGCCTAAATGTTAAAGGTTGATGTAAAGCAATATGCAACCTTGAGATCATTTTGATCAATGTATTTTGTTGAAGATTGTTTTGTAAAAGGTATTAGAAATTTGGAAAATATTAGATGTTTAGCTTTCTTATTCACTTTTTTTAGAGGCTGGGTCTCACTGTCACCGAGGCTGGGGTGCAAGTGTGTGATCATGGCTCACTGCAGTCTCATTCTCCAAGGCTCAAGCAATCCTCCCACCTCAGCTTCCCGAGAATCTGAAACTACAGGTGTGTGCCACCATGCCTGGCTATTTTAATTCTTACTTTTTTGGGGAGACAGGGTGTTGCTATGTTGTATAGGCTGGTCTGGATCTTACTCATTTTTTAATAATAAAAAGTTACTATTTGTCAACTGTGAGTGGAAGAAGCATTTAAAAGAAATGAATTCATTTTAAAAGAAACACAGTGTATAGTTTGGCACACTCAAGAGCAGTAACCTAATGACTAAGTGGGGAATTTTGGAGTCAGACATCCCAGCATCTGATCCTGACACCCCAACTTAAAAGCTGTGTGATCTCAGACACATTGCTTAAACTTTCTGAGCTGTAGGGTTTTTCTTTTGTTTTTAAATGGAAGTAATAATAACTATCTTGTAAATTTATTTTGATTATTAAATGAGATAGTGCACATAAGTTTCCTAACAGGTAAATCCTAATTTACCTAGTGTGCACTCAGCAGATGCTAGCTGTTATTAAAATTAGTCTATAATCATGAATAATAACAAACACTTTTTCTTTTCCTAATAAATTATGACTGTACATAGGATGAAGTAAATTGGAACAATGGCAATTATTTTGTGAACTTAATAGCTGCAGCCTACTAAGCTGGTTAAATAAATTTTTGAGCAGAATGATGTGGTACTACTAAGAGTGTTTATTTATTTATTTATTTATTTATGAGACCTAGTCTACCTCTGTTGCCCAGGCCGGAATGCAGTGGTGCGGTCTCAGCTCACTGCAACCTCTACCTCCCGGATTTAAGCGATTCTCCTGCCTCAGCCTCCCGAGTAGCTGGGATGACAGGCACTCCCCACCACACCTGGCTGATTTTTGTATTTTTAGTAGAGACGCGGTTTTGCCATGTTGGCCAATGTGGTCTTGAACGCCTAGCCTCAAGTAATCCGCCTGCCTCGGCCTCCTAAAGTGCTGGGATTACAAGCGTGAGCCACCGCATCTGGCTAAGTGATTTATTTAATATGATAAATGCTAAAGTTACATTTCTCTGGCGGCATAGACAGAGTGGGTGTCAAAGTGAGGTTACCCACAATGGCCTCCAGACTAACATGTATACTTAGAAGTATATACATGAATCCTCAGAAGGAGTATAAACTCAAAAGTTGAAAGCACAAGAGCAGATTAAAGGTGTTGAGCAGCATCGCTTTCTCATAGAAATCCGAGCGCGCAGCGTCCTGATCATGCGCAGATGGGTCTGGGCTGAACCGGTCTTTCCTCCAGCCAGCCAGTCTGAGCCTGACTCTTATACCTCTGCCTCCGGGTCGTCAGGAGGCTCTTGACATTTTAAATGTAAACACTGCTGGCCTGGATATTGGGCTTGCTTGTCGAACAAAGAGTTGTTCGAAGCTTTTAGATTTTTTTTAGATGATGAAAATATGGGTGATGCAAAGGACTGGGTTCACTTAATGGCATGGAGACTCATCCGAGAGGCTGTGGATCCTTATCACTGTATGATCAGACTCAGCCACAGTGAAGCTCTGGACTTTTGTTTATGAATCTAGGAATCTTTTCTCTCAGATAACTATTGAAATTGTAAAGAAAAAAGTGGCCAAGATATCAGATTCACAGGCAACAAGGTTTAGATACACAAAATTTTAGAAGTCTTTTGAAGGCTATTTACCCACAGATGAATGGGAATGCAAAGTATGATGCAAAGCAGATTTAACCTTCTGGCTAATTTGCCTCAATAAAAAAAGTTAAAGACATAAAAGGAAGATTACATCCACATTTTAAGATTGTGTCTTTATGTAAATACCAAGTTACTCAGCATGCACTCTGGGCGTAAGTAAAGGTCTCCAAGTTCATGGTGAGAATGAGACCTGCATCTGGGATTCCCCAGCGTCCGGAGCAGACAGACGGTGATCAGTAGTTGTGTTAATGGTTAAATTTTGAGTCCAGTGAATGCTACTGGCTGAAGTCAGGCAGAGAAGAAGGAAAAAGGGAGCCAGAAATGAGAGAGGGACAAAAAAGAATGTGATATAGGGAAGGGAGAATGAAAAAAGAAAGAAGACAGCTGTGACCACGGGAAGTTATGGTAGAATGACTAATGAAATATTTTTTAGATTTCTCCATAAATTCCCTATTCTTGCTTGGCATTTAGAATTTAAAAAAGATTATATTCCACTTGAGAACATCCTGTGATATTGAGCAATTATAAGAATTGTTTCAGGCAGATAAGAAATATTGAATAATACATGTTGATTGATAGATGTAGAATATTAGTGGATTGTTATTTCAGCCTTTCTATTGCAATCCACATCTGGGTCAGGACAGCATTTTCGGCCTCCTTCTGCGTGCCAAGTCGGTGGTTGGTGTCTGCGTACAGAGATGTGCATGAGAGATAGCATTTCTAACTTTCATGAGCTCACAGTCTACAGGTATGTCAGTTTCAATATTCTGTGCTAATGTCTTGATAGGCATTAGGTGTAGGCATAATGAGAACACTGGGAGGTAACTCACCCAGCGTAAGAGATCAGGAAAAGAATCTTAGTGCACGTGACATTTGAGATGAAACTGGAATGACAATACCCAGGAAAGGCATTGGGAAAAAACTGTTTTCAAAGCAAGAACTCAAGGGCTTGGAGTGTCAATGGTCATTGGAGGGAAGTAGTATGGTCCTGCTGCCATGTGAGCAGAGGACGTCCACAGCAAGCCAATGAACCTCGAAAAGCCACAGGAGCAGACCCTTCAGGCTTCTGTCCACCCTGCTGAGCTGGTTGGACTTTTTCAGATGAGATCTGGCGCATTCAGGGTGGTATGGCTGTAAACAATGCTTGGACTTTTACATATATGAACCAAGTTTCTTAATTTTTCTGTCACTTCCAAGGTGATTGAATTTCAGTTGTTTTCTGTGATATCAGAGGGCACAGGAATAGATTTATAGGAATTATTCTAGGCAAACAGGAATATCTCAATAGATTTAAGATAATGGATGGGGCTTCAGTGTGGAGTTTTAAGTAGGCCATGATGTGGTCAGGTTTGCATTTCATGAAGTATTCTGTTTTACTTCCAAGTTGGTGAGTTGATCTAATGAAGCTTTAGGTCAAATGATAATATATTGCTCTTTAATAGAAAATACAATTTATTTGCATTTGAACAATAACTATTGGATTTGAATATACAATGTATTAAATGTTTTTGTCTTGTTTGGCTTATAAAAAGGTGTTGAAAAAGGAATTCTGGTCTTTTCTGCATCCTTTTCCCATCTACAATATATAATTAAATTTTTTGAATGCTCTTATTTGATACAAAAATATAACGGTGGGAAGAACACCCTATTTAATAAATGGTGCTGGAAAAACTGGCAAGCCACGTGTAGAAGAATGAAACTGGATCCATATCTCTCACGTTATACAAAAATCTACTCAGGCTGGGTGCCAATGGCTCACATCTGTAATCCCAGCACTTTGGGGGTCCGAGGCAGGTGGATCACGAGGTCAGGAGTTCAAGACCAGTCTGGACAAAATGGTGAAACCCCATCTCTACTAAAAATACAAAAAAAATTAGCCAGGCATGGTGGCGGGCACCTGTAATCCCAGGTACTCGAGAGGCTGAGGCAGATAATTGCTTGAACCCGGGAGGTGGAGGTTGCAGTGAGCCAAGATTGCGCCACTGTATTCCAGCCTGGGCAACAAAAGGGAGACTCCATCTCAAAAAAAAAAAAAAAAAAAAAAAAAACCTACTCAAGGTGGATCAAAGATTTAAATCTAACACCTGAAACCATAAAAGTCCCAGAAGATAATCTTGGAAAAACTCTTCTGGACATTGGCCTAGGCAAGGAATTCATGACTCAAGCCCCAAAAGCAAATGCAGCAAAAACAAAAATAAACAGGACTGATTAAATTAAAAAGCTTTTGCACAGCAAAAGAAATAATCAGAGTAAACAGACAACACAGAAAATGGGAGGAAATATTTGCAAATTATGCATTAGACAAAGGACTAGTATTGAGAATCTACAAGGAACTCAAACAAATCAGCAAGAAAAAAAAATCCCATCAAAAAGTGGGCAAATGACACAAATAGACATTTCTCAAAAGAAGATATACAAATTGCCAGCTAACATAAATAAATGCTCAACATCAGGGAAAATGTACGTTAAAACCACAATGACATACCACCTTACTCCTGCAAGAATGGCCATTATTGCATTGACCTTAGCCAAAAGTCTGAGAAGCCATAAGAATGGCCATTATTAAAGTCAGAAAACAATAGATGTTGGCGTGGATGTAGTGAAAAGTAACACTTTTACACTGCTGTTGGAAATGTAAATTAGTACAACCTAGATGGACAACAATATGGAAATTCCTTAAAGAACTAAATGTAGATCTACCAGCAACCCCGCTACTGGGTATCTACCCAAAGGAAAATGAGTCATTAAATGAAAAAGACGCATGCACACGTATGTTTATTGCAGCACAATTCACAACTTCAAAGATACAGAACCAACGTAAGTGCCCATCAACCAATGAATGGATAAAGAAAATGTGGCATGTAGGCCGGGCATGGTGGCTCACACCTGTAATCCTAGAACTTTCGGAGGCCGAGGCAGCACCGGAGGTCAAGAGTTCAAGACCAGCCTGGCAAACCTGGTGAAATCCCATCTCTACTAAAAATACAAAAAAAAAAAAATTAGCCAGATGTAGTGGTGGGTACCTGTAATTCAGCTACTCTGGAGGCTGAGGTAGGAGAATTGCTTGAACCTGGGAGGTGGAGGTTGCAGTAAGCTGAGATTGCGCCATTGCACTCCAGCCTGGGCAACAAGAGCAAAACTCTGTCTCAAAAACAAAACAAAACAAGCAAACAAAAAAAGAAAATGTGGCACGTATGCACCATGGAATACTACTCAGTCATAAAAAGGGACAAAACAATGTCTTCTGCAGCAACTTGGATAGCACTGAAGACCATGATTTTAAGTAACTCAGGAATGGAAAACCAAATGTCGTATGTTCTCACTTATAAGTGGGAGCTAAGCTATGAGGACACAAAGACATACAGTGATATATTGTCTTTGGGGACTCAGGAGGAAGGTGGGAGGAGGGGTGTGTGATAAAATAAAACACTATATGGGGTACAACATACACTAGAGTGCAGTGGCATGATCTCGGCACTGCAACCTCCACCTGGGTGATGGGTGCACTAAAATCTCAGACTTCACTGCTGTATAATTAATCCATGTAACCAAAAACCACTTGTACTCTAAAAACTATTGAAATAAAACATATTTTAAAACATTCTTATTTGAGCTGTGTTGTGATTTCATATTTTAGGTTATTGCATAAAAATAAAAATACACAAACAGAGGACTGCAGCACAAAAACATAAACTTAACCACAGGAAGAGACTATAAACTGATTCCAAAAACCGTCTATCTAAATTAGCCTTACTAATTCATAGCTGCATCTCACACAGGGAACACAGATTGGCTTGTCTTATAATTTATTTCCACGTCTCAGATGTCAGTAAAGAATTTTCCTGTTTGGAAAAACACTGAACTGGGAAGAGAACACCTGGGTTCTGATCAATAGTTGTTGGTCCAGTCTTTTGACTTCTTTGTAATTGGTTTTTTAAAATGGGAGAATAATGCCTTTCTTGTCTAATAAAGATTGTTATGAGGCTCAAGTTTGGTAGAGTATGGAATTCCTCTGACAGCCATAACAAAAATGACATAATAAATACGTGACAATTTCAAGGTGAAACAGAGTAGAAGAGTCAAGGCTACTGGTTCACATGTCTGTCAAGAAATGGGCATTCAGCAATTAAGCTGTTGAATAAATGAATGTGTACACATCCACATTTTGACATACACACACATTAAAAAAACTGTTGTGTTAAAATTTAATACTTAAAAACACTTAGTGTTAAAATTATCATTGATCTTAAATTATCAAAATACCTTTAGGAAAGTAGTCCAAAATTCTGGCTATTGAGGGGTAAATAGAATTAGTTGCACTATCCGTATCTAGTTGTCAATATAGTCAAAAAATAGACTGGGCATGGTGGCTCATGCCTGTAATTCCAGCACTTTAGGAGGCTGATCATTTGAGTTCAGGAGTCCAGGAACAGCCTGGCCAACATGACGAAACCTCTTCTCTACAAAAATACAAAAATTAGCCAGGCGTGGTGGCACGTGCCTATAATCCCAGCTACTTGGGAGGCTGAGGCAAGAGAACTGCTTGAACCTGGGAGGTGGAGGTTGCAGTGCCGAGATCATGCCACTGCACTCTAGCCTGGGCAACACAGTGAGACTCTGTCTCAAAAAAAAAAAAAAATATATATATATATATATATATATATATTTGACTATATATATATTTGACTATACATATATAAAACTACATATATATATAGTCAAAAAATAAAAATAAGTGGTGGGGTGGGGGGCAAAAGGAGGGATAGCATCAGGGCAAATAGCTAATGCATGCAGGGCTTAAAACCTAGATGACAGGTTGATAGGTGCAGCAAACCACCATGGCACGTGTATACCTATGTAACAAACCTGCATGTTCTGCACATGTATCTTGGAACTTAAAATAAAAATAAAAAACCGAATCTCTCCCTGCCATGTGTGCATAGAAATGTCATTTCTCCTGACTCTCTGATGATACTTTGTTTACATATATACCTACTTTTACCCTCATTCATTCAAGCTCATCATTTGTAATAACGTGGTTCTAAAGGGGGATTTATCAGAACATAGACTGTGTTCTATGAGGGATATTCACTTTTGGTTGTGTAGGAGGTTGAGAAAATACAGGACTTTTCAGAATTAGGATTTAGCTAATTGCCAGGTAAACAGGAGTGGGCAGAAGGGGGCAGGGTGCTGCCACAGGTGTCTGTGGTCCTGGACAAGTTACTTAATTGTGTGAAAGAAGGGTCTTTGGCCAGGTGTGGTGGCTCATGCTTGTAATCCCAGCACTTTGGGAGGCAGAGGAGGGTGGATCACGAGGTCAAGAGATCGAGACCATCTTGGGCAACATGGTGAAACTCCATCTCTACTAAAAACACAAAAATTAGCTGGGCATGGTGGTGTGCCCTTGTAGTCCCAGCTACTCGGGAGGCTGAGGCAGGAGAATCACTTGAACCTGGGAGACAGAGGTTGTAGTGGGCCGAGATCGTGCCACTGCACTCCAGGTTGGTGACAAAAAAAAAAGGTATTTATTCTCATGTTTTTGGGTACACCCTCCACCTGATTTCCCAACTCTGACATGGAAGGGGCTCTGGAGGGGGACCTGGTGGAGGGAGCGGGTGGGCACACAAGCTTCTCCTCCATGGTCTCTCATTCACATTTCCCTTGAGCTGCTCAGTCTGGGGATCTGCTGGGTGCTTTTCTTTTAACTGAAGCCTAAGCAACAAACGTCTTAGGTGTTCTGAGACAGTATCCATTTCCAATAGTAAGGATAGAAGGAAAATACAAAGAACTTACAACTAGTCAAGTGTTTACGGTTGACCTGCCATAAGTAGGCTGGGACCACTTGAGGCCCCTTGCTCAGCTTCTCACCTCTTTCCCACTGAGCAGGACTCCTTCTCCATCACCGGGACCTTTCCTCTAACATCTTTTCCCTCTCACCGAAATGTCCAGATTTAAGGTTCCCAACCCCTCTTGAGTCCACTTGTTGGTAGAATGAGAAACTCTAATCTTCCCTAGGAAATGGTCAAGGCTGTGGACCATCATACAATATAGGTTTCACTTTTCTTGGGAAGTATCTTCACTCCTGGAGTAAGAAGCCTCGTTTACTACACAAATCCATCCTTAGCGTCAGTCACTATACCATCTGCATCAGATTACACACATCAAGTCATGAAAGGCTCTTTCTTTCACACTGACGTGAACTGACAGAGAACATATTGTTTGAGAGGATCTATTTTGGTCAAAATCCTTGCACGCTTTACATTTTCTACTTTCTCTGGATTGGATGGGGTTGGAGCAGGAATAATTTTGTATTTATTTGTACTTTAACTTTGCAAATGGCAGGACTGCAGCTTCCAGAAGAGGATAGCACACAGAAGCCAGTCTTGTGAGCTTGGCTTACCAGAAAAGAATATGTTCAAGAGACAACCAAGAGATAACTGATCTTCCAATCTTCCAGGAGAGAATCCATCCTATCTAGTCCGAGGGACCCATGCATGGGAAGGGTTGACCAAACTGTCTCATTCCCCTTCCCAGGACTCTCCCTCTTCAGGAAAAGCCCACACATGGCAGAGAAGAGACTGAACTCATGATTTCAGGCTGGGGCATTTTTCTGTATTCTATATTTGTTATTTTGAAATTTAAAAATTACAAGTCTGTCCTTGGCTACAGGGTACTCTAATAGCCCTATATTCATGTTTGAAGGCAAACAAAACAAAACAAAACAAAAAACTACCTTCACTTAATGTGACTACAGGATCTCTAACAACTGGAGTATAACAGTCTGTCACAAGTGCATTGGATGTTTCAGTTTGCCAGACCTGTCATGATAAATTAATTACAGGATGTTGCAGAAATGGCAAAGCTCCAGCAGCATCTTGCATAGTTTAATATAGACCCATTTCCCCATTTCAATGTATTTGTGGTTAGATAAATCCTCAGAAATTTACAGCTGCTATAGACTAGTTTATTATGTACTCTGCCTGCACACATGATAAGTATAAGAAATTGATGTGCTTAAAGTCCATAGATTTTACTGATATTTCTTTACCACCATGGAAATATTTAGTTGCTAAAAGTAGCATCAGTAGATACTTCTGAACATTCACTTTTGTCTAATAGGCAGGGATGGTTAACACATTACTGTGCTTAACTTTTATTAAAGCATCATAGCTCAGGAAAAATTATGTGGAGTATTTATACAAAATGGCCCTGTGAACAAATTTAAGAAAAAAAACAAACAAACAAACAAACTTAACTACTGATTCTTGGTTGAAAACATCAAAAAACCAAACTGAAGCTATCAAACTTTTCTCCAGTGAACCTTCTTCCTTTAGTCTCGTGACCACTTTGCGCAAGCTTCAGTTGCTTATTTTTGCTCTAGCAGAAAGTTATGTTCCTCAACTTCTTGCTTTTTCCTCCTTTCAGACTCTATTTTTTTTTCTTATCTTCAGTAACATCTCCACTCCAAGCAATGTTAAGAAATCATCCTTTGATTGGAAATATTTGAGTTTATCTATATAAAGAAACCATTCTTAAATTTTCTTGTTATATTTTTTCATGGGGCTCAAATGATTTTTACGAAGAAATGAACTATAATGAGTAAAAATCATATTGTTTAGTACTTTTAGAAATAACACTGAAGTATATAGTTGGACCATTTTGACCTAAGTGATAAGAGGTGGAACATAAATTATATGTGGTGTTTGTCTCTCTCTCTCTCTCTCTCTCTCTCTCTCTATATATATATATATAAATACACACACACACGCCTTTTTTTTTGATTGAGGAGAAACTAACATTGTTGATTCTCAGCAGTACTAGCCTCCCTAGCTTTTTGAGACGAAAATAACCTATCTATAATCAGTGAATTCGAGGTGTTAGAAGAGCAACTTTAGAAAACACAGTGCTCACAACATATGCTTGACGTAGATTTGAAGGGGATCATTAGAAAAACAGCATTCTTTGTGTTTACAAAACAAATGTTTTTGTTATCCAGTTCCCGCCTTAGCTTAAAGTATTTCCTATTCACCTTAATAATTAGAGCAGAAGGATATGATGAATGAAGTGCCTCATTACCAAGTTTGCTTCCTGGGTCTCCGCAGAGAGTAGCTGTCTGCTTTTGCCTAGTTAGTCCATTGTCAACCCTAAATGATGCTGACATTCAATTCTCCTGCAGATAATTGTGTCCATCCATAGATGGAGTTCTTCAGTCCACACAGCTTTTTGATTGACATGCTTCTTGATGTTTTTATTATCTCATATATGACTGGAATGGCGCCTTTTTGGTTTCTTGAATAAAATGTTACTGTACATGTAATTAGTTTGATTCTATAGAATCTGTTTCTTAAGGAAACACAATTATAGTATGGAGTAAAGATTTACTAAAATAATTATGGGATAAACAAATGATCAGTTTTTTTCAAAAAAAAAATTCGCTCAGATATATTTTATTTTATTTAGGTCACTGTTGAATGACAAACACTTGAGCTGTTTCTAGACCGAGTGTGGTCATAGGTACATGCCAACTGCTTCCTTACTCTTGGGAGGGCTGTCATCTCCCAGTATCAGCATCTCCTGGCTTCCCCTTCACTGAGATCCAGGATTTTACAGGTCACCCAGTGGAGCCTGACATCTCCGTTTGCAGCTAGCAGTGACTGAAGGTGTGCCGTTGGAGAAGTTACTTAACCTTCAAAACTTGGTTTCCTTAGTTGTAGAGCAGGAAAGATTTTATATGTCTCATGGATTTGATGTGAAGAGTAAATGAGGTCATGTACATGATAAAGTGAAGATGTGGCGAATATTTTCTGTACAGTCAATTAAATAGAAACGGACAAATATATAGCGTAAAACATTTGGATTGCTGAAAACTGTTCCCATAATTCACTAAACAGATATGGGCATCAGATGGAAATATTTGAATACATCTAAAGTGGAAGGTCATACATTTTTGTTATAGTTTCTAGAACTTCCTAACTCTTAAAAATATTTGTGGTTATTAAATACATGACTGGACAACATGTCACATGAAGCTATAAAATGGTAAGTTATTTCTCAAGTATAGTCCTGCTGAGAGCTTCCTAAAGAAAAGATATCTCTCTTTAATTAAACTCTTCTATAATTTAAAGATAATATTAAGGTCAAATATTCATTTTTATGTGACAGAAACCCTGCACAAGATCTCAGAAGTACCAAGTGTTAGCCATTTAAAAGCACTGATTTCATTTAAAACATGCATTTTAAACATAAATTTGCATTTATTGTATATTTCATATATTAAATATTTTGTTTCTGAGACAAGAGTTTCACTCTTGTTGCCCAGGCTGGAGTGCAATGGTGTGATCTTGGCTCACCAAAACCTCCACCTCCCGGGTTCAAGTGATTCTCCTGCCTCAGCCTCCTGAGTAGATGGAATTAAGAGGCATGTACCACCACTCCTGGCTAATTTTGTATTTTTAGTAGAGATGGGTTTCTCTATGTTGGTCAGGCTGGTCTTGAACTCACGACCTGAGGTGATCCGCCTGCCTTGGTCTCCCAAAGTGCTGGGAATATAGGCGTGAGCCACCGTGCCTGGCCTAAACCTTTTAAAAATTTGATTTTTATTTTAGCTTTCCAAATCCTATACATAGTATCTTTTCAAAACTGAAGAAACCTTAAATCTTAAGACAGGATTGAATCAATAATTGGGAAGTACATTTCTAAGAATGTTTTAAAGATATTATTTAGATATAGAAGAAAATAGTGTCAAATTGTTACTTATTTGGAGAAAAGAGATGATATGGGATAAAATTCAATACTTTCAGAATAAAGACAAACCCAATTTGTTATAAGGAAATGTTTAATGCTGAATATCATGAAATGGATCCTGGCATCTGATTTTCTGCTTGATTATATTCTGGATCTACTGTTTGGAGGGCACGGTCATGATCTCCCCCCACTCCATCTCATCTCATACTGTGTGGAAAACACATTTTATTAATCTAGTCATGAACATAACCCTAGTCTTATTTTGTCAGCAAGACAAAGGAGAAAAGAACTGGGCTTTCAGTAGAGTCAAATTTTCCTGTGTTTGCTTCAACTGCTATTTTTATCTTTAGTAGCTGCAATATAAAAATAACCCTTTATTTTTCATATAAACATCAAGATCTTAGCAAATGCTTAGCTCCCCATGACATACTTTTCATTCATCTTAATTTAAATTATTTCTAAACCTGTTGAAGTTATTTGTGATTGAATTAGAAAATCAACACACATCTCAAAATTATGAGATGAAACGGCAGATAAATATTTTTATTTTTAAATTATCAAGTGCATTCACAAGACAGATAAAAAGAAGCTTGTACAAGAGTGACTCAAGCTGGCTGGGCCCAGCTGTACCTGATGCACAGACTTATGCATCCAGAACAATGAAAACTCAGTGCCATCAGAACAGGCTTCTGGGCTCACGGCTGCAGGCTTCAGCAGTCATCAATGCCACTCAACACTTTCAGAAATGCCTTTTTTTTTTTTTTAAAGTTCTACACAGCAGAGACATGTTTACCAATTTTTATGCCTCTTCAACATGTGCAGGGATAAGAGCCAAATATATTTTTACTAGAAGATATTTCACACTGAATACATCTGGGCAAAATTTATACCTCAATGACCAACATTGTTTTTCTCACTTCTTATTTTAATGGGATTGATTGTCTGATTTGAAAAATAAGTCTTTCTAATTTTATATTAGTTTTCACTTTCTTGGGGTTAAATATTTTATCAGCAGACCTTATCACACAGTTGAGAAAGGAGAAAAGTCAAGAAAAGAACAAAAAATGAATACTCCTATTATAATATCAAACTTCAAAACACATAGTCTATAATAATGACACTATTATTCTGGAACTTAGAAATACATAATAATGCAATATAATAATGTAAAAATATTAAGACTAAAATAAACATTAAACAAGGTAAGTCTATAAAAGGTATATGCTTAAATATGAAATGCCTTTTTTTTAAAAGACATTTGGAACACTGTTGCCAGTCCAGCCAAAAGTCACTTTTAGTTTAGGTGTATAAAGTTACCTATATGATTCGTTCTTAAGAAACACAAAATTTTAATTTGAAAGTAAATTATTTTCTTTTAATGCCTTTGTTACTGTGACCATTTTGAACACACCATATTCTAAAGCTCCTCATCTTTTTTTTTTTTTTTTTTTTTTTTTTGAGACCGAGTCTTGCTGTGTCGTCCAGGCTGGAGTGCAATGGCATGATCTTGGCTCACTACAACCTCTGCCTCTCAGGTGCAAGCGATTCTCCTGCCTCAGCCTCCCAAGTAGCTGGGATTACAGGCACCTGCCACAACGCCCAAGTAATTTTTGTATCTTTAGTAGAGATGGGGTTTCACTATGTTGGTCAGGCTGGTCTTGAACTCCTGACCTCAGGTGATCTGCCCGCCCTGGCCTCCCAAAGTGCTGGGATTACAGGCATGAGGCATCGCACCCAGCCAGCTGCTTATCTTTTAAATACAGTAAATTTCAAAAGCAGATACTTCATATTCTGGGCATAACATCACACATATAACCACATTACTGATATAATAATATTAAATGCTTACTTAACAGACATCCTAACAATGCAAACACCTTTTATTCGCATTTGCTGAGTAGCAATTATAGTGTTTTCTTCATTAGTTTTCCAACACTGGTAATGTCATTATGATGCAACTACTAATAATACAAGTACCAATACGTTGACCAACTAACAATCACAATGGTATATAACAATCAAATGCCACATTGATTTTTCTACCCACAAATTGATTCTGATTTTTCTAGAGTCATTCAAAGGAACAACAAGTAGTGGATCCTTTCTTCCTCCTTACTGTCTGAAAATTCTGAACTCTGAAGAGAAATTCCATTTGGTTTGTCATTTCACCTCTGTGGATTTGGATACCTCTTCACTTTTCTTCAATTCTTTACTAGAGAGAAAAATACACAAAATGTACTAAATAAACTTGAATAATGTCTTCTGATGACAACCAAATCTCAGTGTGCTCAGGCAACAGCACAGGTAATAAAAGACACTGTGTAAAACGCAAACACATACAAACACACACAACCAAATAAGACCCAAATACTATTACCTACTTGCTAGTTTGCCTCTCAAACACATTGTTAGCATCTCTTTGTATCATTAGCAATTGTTTAAGGCCTGCTTCTGCACTGACAGATTAATATAAGCCAAAAAGAAATATAATTCCCAAATAGAGACACTGAAAACTGCAAATCAGGAGTAACTTCCAGAAATTAAGAGCAGGCAATCAGAGTATACAAAATTCTTCATTCAGTAGGGGCAAAAAATTCTCATGGATGATATTTAGGGTTAGTGATTCAAAAGGATATAGATAATTTTATTAAATAGCATTCTTTCATTTAGTCTATGGCTGTGCCTACTTTTATATAATTAGGTTATTACATTTTTCAAATCAATTAAAAATTGGGTTGTTTCATTTTTGATTGCTCAAGATAGTGACAATTAAGCATCTAGATTGGCTTTGATGTAAAACAAATATACCATTCAGAAAAATCAAGAACCAATATGCAGATGAATCAAGAAGTTGCTTCTTCAGAGAGCATGGGTAGTATCTGTACTACAACTAGTGTGTGATAAACTAGTGGGGCTGAACCTAACATTTTTTAATGCAATCATTCATATGGCATTGATCAGTTCTGGACTCACACAAAAAGGTTACTATCTTTCCTCTAAAGACAAAGGCTTAACACCTGGTTGTCCTTAGAAAACACACTTCAGTTTCAGAATGATGGCAAGTCTGAACGGTAGCAGTTAACTCCATTGACCACTCCTGAGAAAAGCGACAGCTGGCACACGGTGGCAAGAAAAGGCAGCAGCTAACATTCCCGAAGGGCTTTCCCTGGGGGCACAGGAGAGGTAGGGAAAGCCTGTGCTGTAAGGAACAAGCCCAGTCTTAAATAAATAGTGGTACTATCTTCATATAGAAAACGTTTACACATAGGGGCAAAAAATTCTCTGTCAGTTGATGTTTCTTGATTTTAAATTTGTTAAATAGAGTGACTCCAGGTAAGCTTTATGATATATAGAAGCCCAAAAATATGTTCCAGTGAAGCTTATGAAAGCAAGTGAAGCTGAGTAGAAATGGTACAGATACAGCATGCCAAGGTATAATATCTCTAGGGGCAAAAAGGTGTCCCAGTACATATACAGAAAAAGTATGTAAAACGTTCGCCAAATTAGGATCTGATAAAAATGGAAAAGAAAGTAGTTTCAATGAAGGCTGGGCTAAAGTCACACAGAGACCATATAAACTTCTGCAAAAGGCAGTGAGGAGGGTAAAAGGCTCTTAGAGGAAGAATAAGGCAAAACAAAGTGAGAGGAAGAGTTCATGGTAGTGGGAGGGCAAAAAAGAAGAAGAAAAACAGAAAAGGGAAGGGGAAGAAGGGGAGAAGAACAGCTGGAAATTAGTGAGATGGATCCTGCACGTGCAGAAGATGTAGGACAAGTGAAATCAATCAGGTGAAGACTGCACTGTGAGAAGTAAACAGAGACGCCAGGAGGGCCTTTGGGAGAGGAACCCAAATAGAAATTCAACAAGAAAAATCTAAAATAGGCAGCAAAGATAACATCTTGGAGGGAAATGATTCAGACTTAGAAGAGGAAGAAACACACTGGGTAGAGAATGACAAAGATGGCGCATAAAAGGGAGAAAAGAGACAGAATAAAAGATGGTCAAGTGCACACTTCAGACAACTGGTAGCTCCCTTCTGATAATGGGGGGAAAATCAAGAGTGGTATACTGGCTTGATGAACGCTAACAGCAGAGGGACGTGAAAGCTAGGAGACAGTAGGGATATGCTGAAAGAGGGAGAAATCAGCTAACCAAAAGACAAGAATAAATGCAAAGCCATTCCTTCTCTATCTTTTCATAAAGTATCTCTGCAATCTAATAGAGGAAGAAAGTAACGAAGCAAAGCTGTTTTTAAAGGTCTTGCAATGAAAAGAGAAACATTCTTAGCAAGCTTATGAAAACAAGTATGAAACTAGGTTAGTGTTTGTGTGTATGTTTTGCCTGGGGAATAAGATTCATAAAAATATTGGGCCGTGGCCAGGCACGGTGGCTCATGCCTGTAATCCCAGCATTTTGGGAGGCTGAGGCAGGAGAATCACTTGAAGCCAGGAGTTGGAGGTTACAGTGAGCCGAGATCACACCATTGCACTCCAGCCTGGGCAACACAGCAAGACTCCCTTTCAACAACAACAACAACAAAAAAAAAAACCAAAACAAAAACACACACCAAAAAAAAGCTGGACCTTACCCCACAAGACATTTAATCCAATAGATCTTTCCTGAAGGCTTATTTCTGTGGCAAGACACCAGCCTAAATTCAGGGGAGGAAAAATTGAAGTATGTATTAAATAATAGCCCCTGACTAGAAGCACTGCCCATCTAACCAGAGTTAACAGACAAAGCAATGTGTAAGGGAAACAACCCTGAACTTGGGGCAAGAAGATTAATTCCTAGTTCAGCCACTTTGCAGCTGTAACTTTGAGACCTTGATTTCTTTAAATGTAGAAACAACAGGTTGTATTAGAAAATTTCTAAAAATTAAATTCAGTTTGAAAGAAATGACCAAGTAGTAAATATACACTAAGTAGATAAATTAGAAAATGCACAAAGTAAAATAGAGAGGAAAAAATCACTATAATCTTACTACTCAGATAATTATTGTCTTTTGGTATACAGTATATAAACTATTTTATAATAATTTTTACTTAAAAATCATAAACATCTTTTCATATCTATAAAATATTTCCATAATATGAATAACCATACAATATTCTGTCATATAAATATTTCATATTTTAATCAATCCTTTATTTAAAAAATACTGCTCAAAGGAGTAGGCTTTTAACTAAATCTCTCCATGTATACGTGAATGTTTTCCTATAAGAGATTCCTTGAAGTTGAACTGCTAGATCAAAGGAGATGAACACTTTGAAAACTTAGAAAAAAAACCAAATCCCAACATACTACCTAATCATACTCCACAAAGAATGGATCAATTTTATAGTATGACCAGCAGTGTAAGAGGGAACCCATGTCCCATTTTCTCATCAATACTAGATATGGATCATAAGTTCAAAACTTGCCATTTTGAAAGAGTGAAACACCATCTCATTTTATTGTTTTAATTTTCATTAATTTGATCACTAGACGGTAAACATTTTCCATGTCTGTTGCCATTTATAATTTATCCCTTTAAGAATCATTTAAGAATGTCTTGTGTATACCTTTGCCTATTTTTCTACTGGTGTATTTTTTTTCCTTGTTGAAAAAGCTCCTCTTAGAGCTTTTTATTTGTTAAGAGTATTATTTCTGGCCAGGCACGGTGGCTCAAGCCTGTAATCCCAGCACTTTGGGAGGCCAAAGCAGGTCAGGTCGCTTGAGGTCAGGAGTTTGAGACCAGCCTGGGAAACACGGCGAAACCCTGTCTCTACTAAAAATACAAAAATTAGCTGGGAGTGGTGACATGCACCTGTAGTCCCAGCTACTTGGGAGGCTGGGGTAGGAGAATCACTTGAACCTGGGAGGCAGAGATTGCAGTGAGCTGAGATAGTGCCACTGTACTCTGACCTGGATGACAGAGCAAGATGTTGTCTTTAAAAAAAAAAAAAAAAAAAAGTATTACTCTTGTATGGGTAAATCTCTTCCATCCCAGGTTTTTGTTCATTTAAAATTCTTTGACATTTTTTCTGTTTGACCTGCATAATTTTAAAGTTTTTGTTATTAAAAAACCTGTTTTATAATATTTTCCAATTCTAGTATCAAGGTTAAAAATCATTCCTTAGCCCATGATTATATAACTATTCATCTATATGCTTCTGCACAATTAGATTTTAGTGTTCTACAACAGAAAAATAGAAATATGAAAATTCTGAATCTAGTTCCTACAAAATGACAAATTCATAAATGTGTACATGAATAGCTTTGTAACATTTCACTTTCAACAGACAAATTTCACTTCTACTTAACAGAGAAAAGGCCTTTTGGGAGGCCTTTCCTGCCTTTCTTATACCCCAACCCCTAACACCCAAAACACATTTTCCCACTGGCATGTCTCAGTGGAAAAAGTGGCCACTCTTGAGCTGTAATCCTCTGGATTTCCTTAGGCCCCCAGGGACTACACTGCTCCAACACTTCGGATAGCTCCTTCTCACGTGGCTCTTTCCTCTCAGTTTGTAACTATTCTTGTCATTCCCCATTCCCCTCTTTATAATGATCTTCTCTATACCCTGTGTTTTCCACTAGTTACTGCCTAGCTTTTTCTTTCCTTTAAATTCCAGCTTCTAAAGAGAATAAGACTATTCTTACAGTCTTTTTCCATTTGTGCTGGACACAATCTGATTTACGCTTCCGGGTTTCTCCATCAAAACTATCTTTTCCAAGGTTGCAAATGGCCTCTTCGTTACAGATCCCAAAGGGAACTTGTCAGTCCTTATTTTACTTTCTTCTCTCTGGCGTTTGTCCTTGCTGACCATGCTTTCCTAAGTCTTTTCCTGTTGATAACATAGTGCAAGTTTCTACTGGTTTTCCTCTTACCTCTATTAGAGTGACTTTTCGGCCTGCTTGCTCATTCTTCCTCACCTGTGTATCCACTATGTGCCCTCGGTCCTCATGGCTCTGTTCTTTGCCCATTTCAGAACTACAGGAGGGAAAGATCAGAAACAAGGAGCCAGTAAGAGAGCTGGGGTAAAAAGCTCAGATGAGGCTTTGATCTAGGGATATGGCAGTGGAAATAAAAAAGGGGGATAAATGTGAGGACATAAGAGAAAAAAACATCCAGCAGCACTAGTGAGTGATTATAAACAGAGGTGAGAGACAGGGAGTTGCTCGAAATAACGTAAACAAATTGTTGGCTGGTTGCTCTCCTTCTTAGCCATGATAAAGGGACAAGAATAAAATATATGTCAAAATCTTAAACTGTTATCTGTGGACTTACAGAATAGAATAAATTTCATTTGTCTCAGAAAAAGATGCTTGTGAAAAATCAGAAAGTTTTATCAACTTAAGATGGAAACACACACACACACACACACACACACACACACACACACACGTAAAAGTACAGGACATTAATTAAAGACAAGAAAAGGAATGAATGAAGTTTATGTATAAAAAAGCTACAGGCTGGGTGAGGTGGCTCACACCTGAATTCCCAGCACTTTGGGAGGCTGAGGCAGAAGATCACCTGAGGTCAGGAGTTTGAGACCAGCCTGGATAACATGGTAAAACCCTATTTCTACTAAAAATACAAAAAATTACCCAGGTGTGGTGGCACACCTGTAATCCACCTACTTGGGAGGCTGAGGCAGGAGAATTGCTTGAACCCAGGAGGTGGAGGTTGCAGTGAGCCAAGATTACACCATTGCACTTGGGCAACAAGAGCAATTTGTTGCAGCCTGGGCAACAAGAGCAAAATTCTGTCTCAAAAAAAAAAAAGCTGTAACATCCTGATCTGTGGAATGAGGAATGTAGCTTTCCAAATGATTCAATGGCAATAGAAAAATATAAAACAAATGTTTTGTGGTGCACTTTAAGTTAGGAGAAAGCAAACACAAAAACAATGACACAAAAAGGAAAACTGAAGAATGGAAGAGAGTATCTTCTCTCTAAGTTGTCTAGGAATGGTAAGAAACACCAAAGAGAAGCTTGAAAAAGATGCAAGAATTTCAAAATCAGGTATTTAAGAAAACTGAATAGAGATTCTTGTGAACCAAATGGTATTTCCCCAAAATTCATATGTTGATGCCTGAACTCCTTAATGTAACTGTATTTGGAGACAGGGGCTTCTAGGGAGATAATTAAAGTTAAATGAGGTCAGAAGAGTGGGGTTCTAATCTAATAAGGCTAGTGTCCTTAGAAGAATAGAAAGATGAAAGTAGAGCATGCTCTTTCTTACACAGAGAAGAGCACATGCGAGGACACAATGAGAAAGTAGCCATCTACAAGCCAGGAAGAGAGGCCTCACTGGAAACCAATCCTGCTGGCACCTTGATCTTGGGACTTCTAGCCCCTAGAACTGGGTGAAAATAAATTTCTGTAGTTTAAGCAATGAAGTCTGTGGTATTCTCTGTGGCACCCAGAACAGACTAATAAAGAAATGTATAAGTCAGTAAAATGAAGTCAGATGACTGAGAATGAAAAGGTCAGAAATTACAAAGAAGAAAGGACAGTAAATTTAGAAAGAAACAGAATGATAAAGAACAAAGAAAAGGTTAAGTTCTGAAAAAAAGCACTGATAATACACAATCTTAATCTTTCTGAAGTGCACCCCTTTGGCCTTATTTCCAAGGAATCTATGTTCTAGACTGATAAGGTAAATAAGGGAAGCAAGCCAAAGATAATACAACAGAGACAGTGATACAATGGACTGCGGCAAACTGGAGAGCGGATGACTCATCTAAAGGGGGCAGGCCAACTCAGCTCATTGATGGATGTCAGGAAAGAATGTAGAGCTGTGGTCCAGAACTCTGGATTATTTTCAAGAAGTCAGAAATCTGCATTTCTTTTAGGTGAAATGTTTAAATATATGGGCAGCTAATAAACTTAAGTGCACGTGCGTACGCACACACGCAACCCCATGCCTACTTGCTGGTCTGAGGGAATCCCATGCACTGTCATACTTTTGTGCCTTAGCTCCTGACTTCTAGGCCCTGTTCTTCTTGTTTACCCCATGTCTATATGGTCTTAAATGCTGTCTTACATCTTTGACTTTCTTTGACCACTAAAGCCCACTATAGGAAGCTGAGATTGTATTGATCCTCTTTTTTATCTCTCACAATCTATACATAATCTATCAAAAAGCTACCTTGAAAATACATAGAACATCTAGACCTTTGCTTGTAGCTCAGAGTAGGAGGAACCAGATTTACCTCTTGTCTAAAACAATAATAATAATAAAAAAACTGAACGAAATACATGAAACAATTTTCAAGGTACTGAGTCACAGACAAGGAAGATCTGCAAAAACTCCCTCTCAAGTATCCAGCAGAGAACTGATGAGTGCACATATCTGGGAAGAGTACTCGAGGCCCAGACAGTGTTTATTCCCACTAACAATGAACAGAACTGTCTCCAAGAAAGCCCGGACACTGGCCTTACCAGACAAAAACTTCAAATCCATAATTAAAAATGTGTTCAAAGAACTAAAGGAAACATGTCTAAAGAACTAATGTATGAGTAATGTCTCACTAAATAGAGAATATGAATAAAGAAACAGAAATTACACAAGGAGGAAGTAATACTAAATCTACACAAACTATTCCAGAAAATTGAAGAGGTAGGAATTCTTCCCAAGTTGTTCCATGAAGCCAGCATTATCTCCTTATCAAAATCCGCTTAAGATGTTACAAAAAAAAATTACAGACCCATATTTCTCATGAACAAAATGCAAGAAGTTCCAAAGGAAAAATCAGCAAATCAAATTCAAAAATTTATAAAAAGGATAACACGCTAGTAAGTAGTGTTTATCCCAGGAATGCGAAGTTGGTTTAACATTGGGATATCAATGTAATTCTCCATATTAAGAAATTTAAAAACAAAAACCATAGATTACTTAACCAATGCAAAACCATATTTGACAAATCAAACATCTATTCCTGATAAAAACTCTTAGGAAAGGGAAACTACCCAATAACAGGCATTTATAAAAAACTTAGAATAACATCATACTTCATGGTAAAACATCAAATACTTTCCTATTCATTTCCCACATGATCAGGAACAAGACAAAAATGTCTATTCTCACGATTTTTATTTAACATTGTATTAGAAGTTCTACCCAGTGTAAGAGGGCAAGAAAAAGAAATAAAAGGCACCCAGATTGTGAAGAAAGAAAACAGTTTTTTATTTGGATGATTGTCTGTCTACATAGAAAATCTTGTGGAATCTACTAAAAGCTATAAAAACTAACAACTGAGTTTAGCAGGGTGGCATAAAACAAGATCGACATACAATAATCAGTAGTACTTCTATAAACTAGCGACAAATACCTGTAAACTGAAACTTTAAAAAATACCATTTACATATGAAATATGTAGGAATAAATTAGTCAAAGACCTATACACTGTATGTCCAAGACCTACACATTGAACTCTAAAAAGCATTACCAAGAGAAATTAAAGAAGTTGTAAATAAATGCAAAGATATATCATGTTAATGACTCAGATGACTGAAATTGTTAAAATGTCAATTCTCCCCAAATTAATATCTGAATTAATGCAGCATCAATTGGAATATGCTATAGAAATTGGTAAGCTAATTCTAAAATTCATTTGGAAATAGAATCCTAAATATTAAACAGTCAAACCAACTTTGAAAAGGACGAAGTTAGAGGACTTATACTAATCTGATTTTAAGACATATCACAAAACTACTCAGTAATTAAGATAATGTGGTAGTAGCATAAAGATAAACAGAAAAATAATTGGCTGGATGCCTTGGCTCACGCCTGTAATCCTAGCACTTGGGGAGGCTGAGGTAGGTGAATCATTTGAGGCCAGGAGTTTGAGACCTGCCGGGCCAATATGGCAAAACCCTGTCTCTACTAAAAATATAAAGATTAGCTTGTTGTAGTGGGGTACGCCTACAATCCCAGTTTCTCAGGTGGTTGAGGCAGGAGAATCGCTTGAACCCTGGAGGCGGAGGTTGCAGTGAGCCGAGTTTGCGCCATTGCACTCCAGCCTGGATAACGAAGCGAGATTCTGCCTCAAAATAAATAAATAAATAAATAAAATTTTAAAAACCCAAAAGAGAAATAGAAAAATTATACTCCAAAAACAGACACACATATATATTAAGAGCTGATTTTCAACAAAGGTGCAAAGGCCATTCAGTTGAGACACAGTTGTTTTTCAACAAATCATGCTGGAACAACTGGGTACACAGATTAAAAAAAAAAAAGAAAGTAAACTTTGGTCCAAACTCAATCACGTCACACACACAAATTAACTGAAAACAGTTCATAGACTTAAATAAAACTCTAAAACTTCTATAAGAAAACATAAGAGAAAACTTTAGTGGCTTTGGGTTGGCAGAGGTTTCTTAGGTATTATACTAAAGCATGATTTGTAAAATAAGAAATTTGATAAATGGGACTTCAACAAAGTAAAAAACAATTTGCTCTTCAAAAATCACTGCTAAAAGAATAAAAAGGCAAAACAGAGATTAGCAAAAATATCTGAGAATCACATAGTTGATAAAGAACATATTTAGAATATATAAAGAACTCTTAAAACTTAACAAACAACCTAATACAAATGAGCAAAAGATTTGAACAGGAATTTCACCAAAGAGGATGTGTGCATGGAAGGTAAGCACATAAAAGGATGCTTAACATCATTAGTTGTTAGGGATACGCAAAACCAAACCACAATGATGTATCTCTACATGTATTAGAATGGCTAAAATTAGAAGGACTGACCATATCAAGTATTGGTGAGGAAGTAGAACTCAGACATACTGGCAGGACTGCAAAATGGTACAATCGTATGGAAAACAATTTGGCAGTTTCTTAAAAAGTTAAGCATAAACAACTATATAATCCAGCCATTCTACTCCTAGGTGTCACCCAAGAAAAATGAAAGCGTAACCTTCTTCAATGCCTCTTTCAGTGATACAATGTTAAAACAAACAAAAAAACCCCATATGTCCATACAAAGACTTGTACACAAATGTTGATACTAGCTTTATTTGTAGTAGCCACAAAGACTGGTACATAAATGTTGACATTAGCTTTACTTGCAGCAGCCGCAAAGTGGAAATGATTCAAAGGTCCATCAACAAAGGTACATGAATAAACAAACTATGGTATTTAAAACTCTAGACAGTGAGAGAAAGTAGATCAGTGATTATCAGGGGATGGGGTTTAGGGAAGGAGAGAAAGATATAGGAGGGCAAAATTACAAAAGAGCATCAGAAGTCTTGGAGAGATGGGTATGCTCATTACCTTAATTGTGGTGATGGTTAATGGGTATATACACATCTCGAAACTTAAACCATATCTTTAAATATGTGTAATGTATTTTATATCACGTATAACTCTCTATAAGTTAGAAATATATATGTATACACAAAATCTGACCTCTTCTCACTAACTTCATTGCTCCCACCTTTCTTGAAGGCACCACCACCAAGGCTCACCTGGATAATTTCAATATTATTTTAACTGGTCTCTCTGACTCAACCCTTGTCCATTAATGTATATTCTTACCTTAAAGGTCAGAGGAATTCCATTAAATTGTAATTCACTTCCTCTGTTTAATGGCTTCTTATTTCACTTGGTATAAAAGCCAAAAGTCTTACAATAGTATATAAGGTCTTGTTACTGTCTTTGATTTTATTCAATCTCTCCCACTTGCTTCCTCTACTCAACCCTTATTTCCCTACTTTTCTTTGAGGGTAAAAGGCATGCTTCTGCTGCAGGGTGTGCTGCACTTGTCTTCCACACACTCACATTAATTAGATCCCTGCCTCCTTCCACTTTTCTGAGGCCTTCCTTCACGCCCCTATTTACAACTGCAACCTTCATGTCTCCTCTCCTTTCCCCTACCCATCCTGTATGTTTCTTCACAGTGTAGCACACACTTGGTGTAATTAGACATTTACTTATTTTGCATATAGGTAAATAAAATGTTAGCTCCTTAGAGCAGGGATTTTTATCTGTTTACTGCTGAACCCCAGTACCTAGAATATTGGGTGTGACATGGTAGGTGCTCAGCAAGTCTGTATTTAGCAAATGACTGTACTATGTGTCTGTCTTCCTTGCCACACTGGGCACTTCTACAATGTACCAGTTGTGTATTCTATTGCTTGTCACTGCATTTCAGTGCCTAGTATAGCACCTTGAAGAGAGAGCAGATGATCACATTTTCCCAGTTGGACTGATGCTCACAGATGAACCACTGACATCTTGAAAGGCTGATCCTAATCCTTCCTCTTTATGGCAATAGCATCAAGGTCTAGGACAAGACCAAATTCTTGATATAGACAAATAATGTTTGCTCAGGCTCATATAAAATGCTGGGCAAATACAGCAAGACATGTCTCCCAGCCCCACCTTCCAATCATCAGCTGCCCTCAAAACACAATGCATTCTAGAGCCACAATCTCTACCCTGTTTTTTTCTCCTACTGCGGTTCCCCAACTCCAAGTCACTAATCAGTCAGTCTCTCCCCACTCTCTCCCCTCTCCTCATAGCTGTATGTTCCTTCAGGCTAGTTCTTTCCCACATCACATCCAAATGCCCTCCCACGAGGAGGGCAAAAGCTCAATTGAAGCCTTACCTTCAGCTAGAGGCCTTCTCTAGCTATGGATACTTCTCCTGCCTTCTCATTCAGCTCTCTTCCGTAATTACAATTTGCATCACATAATTTTCTTATTTCTACTTCCTCATCTGACCTGTAATGCTTCTTTAATATCTCTCAATCAATCGGCCTCACTGCTGAGCACACTGTGAGGTCACACACATGACAATAAATGGTTTAATTTCAGAAACTAGGGGTGCGATGAGAGTGAGAAAAAGGCAGAAAATGGATAATCAAAGTAAAAATTTAGAATTAAAGTGGCGAGTAGCAGGATTATTTTAGAAAAAAAAATGTGCACTATAAACTACCTCCTCATAGAAAGAAAAGAGAAATGAAAGAGCCTAGAATGGTTAAAGATGGAAAAAATATATAGTGGAGTGATAGGATACTTGGAATTGACATTTATAGCTGTATTATATTAAGAAGAGATTTCATTCATTTAGTTCAGATTTCAGGGTATAATAAAAGACTATAATATGATTGACTATATGAATTAACCTCTCGCTGAACAACGCTGTTAATGAAATAAATGATGCTATGTTAAAAATCTCAACAAAATTCAACATAGAGTATTAGTAACTAAAGAACAATACTACTTACAGCAGCCTCATTACCAACTCTGACTTAGGCAGCAGATAATATACGAAGAACATCATGAGGCATAAGGTACAAAAGGTAGAAGTTTTAAGATTTTCAGGAAAATACCTTTGTTAAATTAACCTATAGAAGTTTCTTCTGTAGCTTTACTAAAATGTGTGTAAATTGCTTGCACAGAAGTGATTGACATTTTTCAAAAAAAAAAAAAGACAAGAAATTCAAGAGGGAAGTAATAAGAGGCTATGTGGCTCATTTACATATATTGGTCAGCCAACTAATAAGCAAATGTTACAAACTGAAAGGCAGGCCTGCAAAGAAACAAAAAATTAGCCTCTGTCCATTTACCTGGGTACAAGAAACTCATTTAGGTAAATCAAAGAAATGACTTCTTTGTACACACTAGGCTCTAGTGTTTCCACCATCAACTCGCCTACAGTTTTCAAGTCATGAGAAATCTATCTTAATTCATCCTTACTTCTAAGAAATTGTAAGTAGGGAAAGTCCAAAAGCTTTAGATGAACTTGGGCATTTAGACATATCAGAACTTCTCATGAAAATTTTTATTTTCAGAAGCATCTTCAAAAAGAGAAGCTGAGCTATCCTGACGTCCTTTAGAAGCTGAGATGTTTGTGAGGTTTTATTGAACTTTAATCTGGAGGACATGACATGGATCTCTGTATTTCATGAAAACAGGTATAAAATGTAGTCCAAGTGAGGTATATGCAGGGGACATTTTTCCATTTGCATAATATTAAGTAAAAATTTCTAAACATTTTTATGAAATACGTTCAAAGACACCAAGAGCATGGTTCTCATGATGTGTTAAACAGGGTCTTTTTTTTGAGTTGTTGAAACAGTCTGACCTTATTGTTTCTAGTCTATTTTTTCTATGTATAATCTGTTGTTGAGTATAAGCTCCTTAGGGTCAGTGACGTTTATCTACTATTACGTAAAATTTTAATTGTCCAGAGACTGGAACTAAAAACGTATTTGACAGACAACAGAAAAACAAGAAACCATAAAACCTGGGGTGTGTGCTTATACCATATGACAGGCAGAGGAAGGCATGGGAAGACCGTGGGCTGAAATCAGAGGCCCTGTGTTCTGGCACTGGGTCTGAACTGAGACAAGCTACAGCCTTTCAGATCTTGTTTCTCCATTTGAAAAACAAGGGTCAGAATACTGGTCTGTCCCTCTTCCAGGGATACTTGAGAATCAAATGTAATAATGCAAATGAATGTGCTCTGAAGCTATCCAGGGCTATATATAGTTTCTTTCTCTTGAAAAGAAAGAAAACTTACAACAAAATGATACCTTACCTTGGAGTCTGTGAATACTAAATCTGATTAAAAAGGAAATCAACAACAACAACAACAACAACAACAGCAAGCCAGTAGTCTGGGAATTAGGAGATTTAGGTCTTGGTCCAAGTGCTAACAAATATGCCCTGTGAAACGTGCACAAGGCTTTTCCCTTTAGTTTTCTCAACTGTAAAACAGAGAGATTATAGAAAGAATTTCTAAGACATCTTCTAGATTATGATTCTGTGACTCTTAAAAATTACATTTGTCTTTCATCTGTACAATGAAATACTGTCTTATGAAATGCTGTATGGTTTTATTAGACAATTCCTATAAATAAGTGTCATCGGAAGCAGCATTTTTGTACTGTAAGAAACATGTAATTCTTCAAATTGCCAAAGCATACAGCAAGGTTAATAAGAACAAATATTTTCCCCAAGGAAACCCGGCAGGGATTGTCTGTGTCCATGTGTGAGTAAGGAAGCACCCAGCATTGCATGTAGGGGTGGTGGTGAAGGAATGGGAGGGCATGATGGCTCAGCTCTTCAAGGCTGTTATACCCCTGTTACATTTTGTTAGTGATGTAATGTGAATATAAAGTTTGGACATAATGTTAGGTCCAAAAGATAAACTGACATGATAAAAACTGAGAAATATTTTGGGAAGGTTTTTGATGTAACATTTTTTGGGGGTAAAAGAGTGACTTTATGGGTATATTAAGCGACACAGCAAGTACTAATTGCAAATATAAAAACTTTCCAGAGTTCTTTGAAAATAAATACCTCAAAATAAATTACTCAAACAGATTAAGCATTTATAGAAAATATATAATGGCAATGTTCTATTAGCTTTTTTCTTAATGCTTCAAAAAAGGCATTCATAATTTTACTTTTATCACGTCATTCGTTTTCAGTTAATGTTACTTCAAAATAGTACTCAAACAAAAATAAATGACAAAATAGGTCCTCTAAAGTTTTTTGTGTTATTACTTTAATAGGATTTCTTATAACTTTGTAATAATACACATTCTCAGAGTCCAACTATTAAAATATTCATAGTTTAAACAAGCCAACCCCTTTAAAATCAACTATCTGAAATTTAACTTGTAGTTTGATAATGTTATAAAAATGAAAAATGGAGAAATTGTCCTTAAAAAAAAAATCCCAACTATTTATCACGGCAAATTATTTTGAAGAAGTTGCTTACTGTGTCATAGATTCTGAGCCTAGTCTGAAATCTTGGGACTTGTTCTTATTGATTGATTGCTGTGGAAGAAGAAGAAAAGCAAGTAGTAAGTAAAAAATGAGAAAAGACAACACAGTCAATATTCACATGCTGAAAACCCATCACCTTCCTGAGTGGGGAGAGCAAATGCCTGTTCTGAATAAGACTATGCTTGTCCTGAACATAAATGTCTATCAGGACAATATATTTGCTCCCATGAAAAACCAAGGAAGTAGTTCTCCAGAGTGTTTAAGCACTATTTATAAGTAAAGTCAGCTTTCAGGTATGTGCCAAAAAAAAAAAAAAATCAATTGTGAATCAGTTTAAATTAATCTCCCAATACTATGTGGCATATTACTTAAGCTCTAAATATATCTTTCAGCATGCATCTTTCCTTCATATTCTTTAGAGTATATTTTATATTTTCACAGTAACATGCATTGAACTGTATGCAAGATTTTGAATTTGAAATCCCTTTAAATCTACAAAATGTGTTCAGTATATCTTGTTTTATTAATGGCACCTCCATGAGAAAAACAAAAAGCAATTTATGGGGTACCAAATTATACTCTGAGTGTTGGATACTTCCTTTAGAATCTGAAACATTAACTTCAAATTAAAGTATACTGTGGGCAATTGAGTTTGATATGATATATAGTATTCTATAAATCAACCTAATGTTGCTATAAAGTGAATTGTAAGTTTTTTTTTTTTTAGATATAATCACATGTTATGGAAAGGATCTGTTTAACATTCACAAAGAAAATATGAATTGTTATTATGTCAAAGTTCAATAATGTAGAAATGAAAGAGATATACCATATGTTCCTAATTATTTCAATAATCCAGAAAACATAAAAGCAAAATGAAATGAAAGAAAAGGAATACAACCTTCTCTTTCAGTCTTTTTTGAGTAATTGCTTTCCCGGTGTTATCTCTACTGAAGCTTGTTTGGCCTTTTTAGATTTCCTTCTTCGCAATCAGATTTCTGCAAGATCATTCTTCAGCAAGATTTGGCACTATCTTTAAGCAAGCATTACTTTTCTTACAGATTTCAAGAGGATATTATGCTTTTCTGGACCATAATTATGTGATTAGCACTGCTAGCTGTATAGCTTTAAGTCAAGCATAATAAAACAGGAATTAAAGAGCAAGAAGACTTTGCTGTGAAAGGTGAGTGTTGTAATAAGTGATCCAATTTGGTAGAAAAACAAAAGAACCAATGACACCTTGATTTTTCTCCACCAATGGAACTTCTCTGACTCAGTTAAAACGTGTTTGGGGAAAAAAGTACATCCACACGGGAAATATCAGATTCAACTAATAATTCAGACTGCCCTCACCCAATAGAGCAATAAGCAAAGAAAACCATCAAAACCTCAGAAAGCACCATCATAACAGAAATTATCCTGTTTCTTTCCAGACTTGTGAAATAAATTCTAAACACAGCAATCAAATTAAATGTGAAACGTTTTATTCTTTTCTTTTTTTTTAAGAGATGGAGACTTGCTTTGTTGTTCAGGCTGGAGTACAGTGGCATGATCACAGCTCACTGCAGCCTTGAACTCCCGGGCTCAAGCAGTCCTCCCACCTCAGCCTTCTGAGGTGCTGGGATTACAGGTGTGCGCCTCCACGCCCAGCTATTCTTTACAAGGTCTCAGTACCATTTTTATCCCTTTGCCCATGGCAAGACCAGCATCTTACCATCAGTATAGGTATATATGAAACTTGATAAAACTTTTCAAAAAAGAACTCTACATAAGGGCTCTGATCAGAAATTTTCATCAATTTGAACCTATTCCAGAAGTTAAGGGGAGAGAAGTCATACTGAATTATATATCACTGTTAAGCTCATGTTACTTTTAATTATTTTTTGTCATCCTGAAAAATGAGTAATAATATGTTGCCATGTGCAGCTCTCACCAATTTTGCTTGTAATAGTCCGTTCATGTGACATGGATGCTGTGATGTCCTCAGAAACTTTGTCCTAGGTATGTTAAACATCGTCCTTGCCATCTTTCCTACTGTACTAGCGTATTCCTATAAATGGCATACCCAAGTCCTTTTTAATGATGCAGAGGTGGCATAGCCTGTGTTCAAATTATATGACTCCTAAGTTAATACGGGATCCACACTGCAAAGTTTTAACACTTACTTATTTAACTAGGACCAATATTTCACTTCTAAACACCTTTACTCACTCATTCCTTGGTCTCAGCAGCAACACGTCATATGGGTAGTTATTCATGGAGGCAGAAGCAGGGGGAAGAAGGAGGTGTCTCTGTGAGCTGTTTTGTTTTATTTTACCTTTAAACAAAAAGTCCTCAAGGCTGGTGTGTAATCAGCCTGCAAACACCCCCTACCATAGACAAGGCCAAGGACATGACTGCCCTTCTTTCCCTCCTTTCCACACACACTTCTCAGACAGTTGTTTTATGACTTTGTTTCCTCTTCATGGATATCCTTGATTTGGAGAGGAGGGGATGAAGAGAGGAAAATGAGCAAAGCAAAGGTGATGAGTGAAAGGACCAGAATCCAGAGACTCTTGTTTTCCAAACCCTCACAAGTTGAGGGTTTGGAAAGCAAGATGCTTTTAACTTTAAATGCAGTAAGAGTTAATATAAAAGAAATGATTAATGGAATGATTAAATCTTCCACTGATCATTTGGAAATTCACAAGGAAGAAAACCACTCATCGATAGCTTTGTAAAAGAGAAATGAGCTGTGCAAAGAACTCCCCCAAATATTTTTATAAATTTGAAAATGAATATAGAATTAGGTAAATGTTCAATCAATGTATGTTCCATCTAGAACACCAGATTTAAATAAGGCAAATTTATGATACAGTATAGCACTATTTTTTATTTTTTTGAGATAAAGTCTCACTCTGTCACCCAGGCTGGAGTGCAGTGGTGCGATTTTGGCTCACTGCAACCTCTGCCTTCTGGGTTCAAGTGATTCTCCTGCCTCAGCCTCCCGAGTAGCTGGGACTAAAGGTGTGCACCACCACGCATGGCTAATTTCTGTAATTTTTAGTAGAAATGGGGTTTCATCATACTGGACAGGCTGGTCTTGAATTCCTGACCTCATGATCCACCTGCCTCAGCTTCCCAAAGGGCTGAGATTATAGGTGTGAGCCACCACTCCTGGCCAGTATAGCTCTATTTTTACAGGCTGCTTATATACCTTATGATAGCTCTATCTCTTCCACATAAATTCATAGTTTGTTTATATCTACTTTGTAAGAATTTTTAAAAAAAAAGATGCAAGAGAGGAAAAACAACAACTAGGGTAGGTGGTTCAATTCTTGTCTTGGTTCTGTCATTAACTCTATGTGGCCCGAGTAAGGCACTTAGCCTCTCTTGGGGTCTTTCTTTTTCACTTGAAAGTGGATGGGGGTTCAAAATAAAAACATAAACAGCATGACATCATTCTCTTATTTTACAGACCAGGAAATGGAGGCCCAGAGTTACCAAGGTTACAGAAATAGTCTGAAGGTTATACTAGTGTTTTTCAAATTGATTTAATGGCAAAACTATTTTTAATTAATATTTTGTTTGAAAGCCTCATGTATAAACATGTGAAATAAGAATTACTCTGGGTGAAACTAGGTTTGCATGGCCTGGCACCCCCTGCTCCTCAGCCCTATGCACCCAGATCCCTGAAAAATAGGGCTCTAGAGATGACAGTTTACAAACTACTGGACTATACAAGCTCTAGACAAGGCTAGAAAGGTTTCTTTTATTGCTACAATTCTGTTTCCAGGAGCAGAATTTTATGATTTTAAAAATTCACATAAGTTTGAAATCTTCTTTGACTTTATAATGTATGTATGCATATATTTGTTTGTTTATTCACTTACTTTCTAATTTGAGACACAGTCATGCTCTGCAGTAGGCTGAGTAGCCTGAGTAGGCTGGAGTGCAGTGTTGTGATCATAGCTCACTGTAGCCTTAACCTCCCGGGCTCAGGCCAACCTATGGCCTCAGTCTCTCAAGTAGCTGGGACTACAGGTGTATACCATCATGTATGGCTGATTTTCTTTTGTTTTTTTTCAGTAGAGGTGGGTTTCACTATATCGTCCAGGTTAGTCTCAAACTCCTGTCCTCAAGCAATTCTCTTGCCCCAGCTTCCCAAAGTGCTAGGATTAGGGGCATGAGCCACTGGGCCTGGCCTAATTTTAGAATTTATTACTGATATGTATCTGGTTTACTTGATGTTAAATCCTTCAATTATAACGCTCTTCTTTAAGGGAAAAATTCTGTATTAATGTTTAGTTTCTAGAAGTACATTGTAACAAAAAGTGAAGACTGCTAGGTGTGGTGGCTCACGCCTGTAATCTTAGCACTTTGGGAGGCCAAGGCAAGTGGATCACAAGGTCAGGAGTTCAAGACCATCCTGGCCAACACGGTGAAACCCTTGTCTCTACTAAAAATACAAAAATTAGCCGGGACTGATGGCACACGTCTACAATCCCAGCTACTCAGGAGGCTGAGGCAGGAGAATTGCTTGAACCCAGGAGTTGGAGGTTGCAGTGAGCTGAGATTGTACCATTGCACTCCAGCCTGGGCGACAGTGAGATTCTGTCTCCAAAAAGTGAAGACCATCCTGATCTTGATTTGTAGTTTTGGATACTAATTATGCCAATTAAAAACAATAACAAATACTCATCTGAGGGGCAACTTAATAAGGAGAGTGTTTTGGAAGATAAAGCAAAATAGGTGAGAACATCTATTTAATCTTTGAGGGGTGGGATCTAGATTAAAAACTTAAGCGATTTGGCTTTATAGATAAATATGAAGCCAACTAAGATTTATGCAGTGGTAAGTCACATGATTTGTTTTCGATTTTAGGAAAGTATCTTCAGGAGGCAGGTAAAAGCTGCAATGAAGACTGAAGAATGGGAAAAGGGATACTGTTATCAGCAGAGACCAGAAGGCTGTACACCAGGCAGTGGCTGTTACACAGAAATATCCTTCCCAAGTTCCTTCCCTTCAGTTCACTCTAAAAACACTGGCATTCCTTAAGGCCCTGTCTTCTACCCTTTGTCATTTTTATTCTTTACACTCCTCTATTCCTGTGTTCTCAGATATCAAGTTTTCTTCAAAATATAACAATTTAGCAATGGTTAGTCTTCAGCAAAGGGAGTTTAAACACAGGAGTTTTTTCTGAAAATATATTTGTATCCATAAATTTTAGATCTCAAAAATATGAGTTTTTAGCAAATCTCTCCTGAGCCTCATAGATGTCTGAAAGGTTAACTGCAGTTGGCTATTGCATAGGTGCTATGAACTTTACATGTCTCAAATTGAAGTCCTTCCTATATATATATGTTTTTTTTTTTTTTTTGCAAGTACTTGATGAATGCCAGCTGCGTTATTATTTATTTATTTTATTGTATTTTAGGTTCTGGGGTACATGTGCAGATCATGCAGGATTGTTGCATAGGTACATACACGGCAATGTGGTTTGCTGCCTCCATCACCCTGTCACCTATATCTGGCATTTCTCCCCATGTTATCCCTCCTCAACCTCCCTACCCCCTGCTGTCCCTCCCCTAGCAGCCCCCAACAGGCCTCAGTGTGTGATGCTCCCCTCCCTGTGTCCATGTGTTCTCATTGTTCAACACCAACCTATCTTTTCCTTCACATGGGTTTAGTCATCAATTCCTAGCTCCTTATTATTTTTGGCTTGAATTACTGCAACAGCCCCTTCTGGTCTTACGTCTTTCAGTAGGCTTTTCCCAGTCTTTTCATAGCTTCTAGAATGAGCTTTTGAAAGAACCAACATGATCATGTCATCCCCTTGCTTTAAATCCTTTAATGGTGCCTTACTACCTTCAGGATAAAAGTCAGCTCCTTAACATGCCAGACGAGGACCTCCTCAATCTTGTCCATTTGTTCAGGTCTAGCTTTTTCTACTTTCAACCTTGCATCCTAAGCCGCAGCCATTATGAAACATTTCTGGCCACATTAGGCTTTTGAATATTCTGTTTCTAATGCCTCAAATGTATCCTCCTGCCCACCCAGCTTCTCTTAAAACCCAGTTCATCCACTTCTCACCACATGGCCTCACAGTTCACTTTCACTGTCCTTTTATTGCTTTTATGTTTAGTTTTGTGACTCGTTGATTAAAGTTACTTTCACCTGTTAGACTGTAAGTTCCATACGTGCAGGGACTACTTTTGTTTTATTGACTATTATACCATCCAGACTCTCTTCTACCAGAGTGCACGGAAAAAACAGCAGGCACTCAAAATATGTGTTAAATGAATAAATAATAAAAATGCCAGCGCTGGTAAGGTGAGTGGGGAATAAGGACCAGAGAATGTAAGAGAGGAAAATGACCAAAAGCACAAGCAGAGAGGTCTGCCGTAGAAAGAAAAAGCAGTCCCTTCTCAGACTCGAAAATAGATGCAGGAGGGTAAAATTACGGAAATGTGGAGAAAGTAGGGATGAAAATGTGAGGGAATTCATGTTATACGGCCTCTCTTCAAGAATGCAGAAGACCAAATCAACTTGGAGTAAGAAATAAGCAGCTTGAGTGAGAAATGTGGACATTCTTTTCTCAGCTGCTGCTGTAGAGAATGGGGTAGAGTCAGCAGGGAAGAACAAAAAAAGATGACCAAGACTGTGGGCCTTGCTCAGGTAGGTAATCACAAATCTCACAAAGAAGACATTCAATACAATAAGATAATTTTTTAAAAAGCTATGATTACATACCAGAGTAGAAGTGAGAAAAATGGGCAACTGGTTGTGCCCCCACCAATCCTGGGGACTAGTGAAACAAATGGACAACTGAATGTCCCCCGACCAGGCCTGGGGATTGGTGAGACAAGCGATATGCTCCAAGTGCTGCTGATGCGTTTGCCATCATATTGCTAAATAATGCTGTTTCTATTTCCTAGTGGTCTTAGGAACCTGGTTTGAGCAGAATGAAAACTGATTGCAGATAACCAAAGAGGCAAGAAGCACTAGAATGCACCCCCTTTTTTAGAATTCTTGCAAACTGAAGGGTCATTTGGGTTACCCACTTCCTTTTTTGGGACTAAACCATTTCCTAATCTCTTATCACTAGGGAATAGTTCTTCCCAAACCAGGTCACCAAGAGACAGTGGTGCGTAAGAGGTGGCTACTTAAAGACGCCTATAGCAATGGGGAAACCGTGAGAGAGGTAAAAAGAGAGAAGACTCATTAAGTATAAAAAAATTCAAGTCAAAGAGTAATAAAAGCAAATCTGTTCCAATATGTTGAGACATCTTTTATTGTATGCATGGCTTGTCTGAATAAAAGAGACACTTACATAAGAAAAGTTCTTCCTTTTTTATGTACCTAAAGGGGAACCATATTAAAATCAGACAGCATTATGACCCATTGTTGTGACTTCTAAGTAATTATAAAAATATCAGCATACAGTTGATCTATAGTTTATGAAAAGATTAGCATATGGTTAACTTCTCAAGCAAGGGAAATATACATTAGTCAATAGATATCTAAATTTAATTATTAGACATTGTATATATACTCATCACTTTGTGTCTCACAAAGCTGGATACATTTTTACGTAAAAGTCTTGTTTTTAAGCAGAGTAGTCTATAGCCCATATATCACTACTCATATACTTACAGGTAATGGAATAATGAAAACAAAATTTCATTACAGGATCTTAAAATGAAAAGGGCCCCTTCACTTCAGAACCACTGGCAATTATCTAGGTGCTGCCTTCAGGCTAAACTGAGAAGATAGGCAGCCTACAGGGTCTCACTCTGTAGAGAGTTAAGAGGGTTCTGGAAATAGGGAGAGCACTTGCCCAAAGTGGCACAAAACAAAACTGTGGGCAGGGGCTGAGGTACACATGTCAAATACAATGGCAGAGGCACAAGTGTCAAAGAAGCAGTCAAACAAGTCGCCAGACCTTCAAGAGAATCGAGGCCTTGTAAGTTCCTTTCAGAGTAGAAGAGAGTCCCTATTAATTTCTGGAGGCTTTGAGATTCCTCCGTGGAAGTCATTTAGGGACTCTGCTGTTGGGAGTGGAATCTGTGGGTGTGAGGTAAAGGTAACTCACATAGGCTTTGCTGTTACATCATTGGGATACCACCCACCTTCTTTATGGGACATTTATCTCTCTAGACTCTAGAATAACAGATATTTTCCAAATGTAAATAACATTTATATGAAATTAATACTTTTTTCTCAAAACAGTTGTTTTAAGTTATTGAAACAAATTATGGGGAAATAAAAAAATATTAGTGCTATCTGCATTGAGATTCTTCATGGGACACAAATAAGCATTTTAGCTTTAACTTACTTATAAGGTAAGATTTTAGGTCAGTGTCATCACTATCCTAAGCCGGTATGCTCTTATTGACTCTACATGCTTAATTGACTCTACAAGTTAGTTTTGATTCAGTACTCTTCAGATTAAAAAAGAAAACTTCAAATATTACTAAAATTCTAAAGCAAATTCAAGCATAAATTAATTTTATTAAATATAATAAATTAGAGCTAAATCACTGCATTTTGATAAATAGAATTACTAAAGTAAAAAAAATATAAATTGATATTATTCTTTAGCAATAGAAAAGAAGCAACAATTGTGACCATATTTCCAATGATTTATTGTGTATTAACTAACTGCTGGCTATTTGGAAAATCTGTTTCACCGTAAAAAAATCAGCACTATTATAAATTTGTTGTTGGTCTTAACATAATAATAAGTCATATTATTCCTATGATTAACAATAATTCAGATTCATTCCTGGTACAGGGATCAGTAAATGGAAAAAAATTTCTGTATAAAGTGATTTTTAAAAATAGTGTTATACAGCACAATTATTAGATACTTTGAAAACTAAGAAAAACACATGCACATTGAAGGCAATCTATTTACTGCCTATTATTCTTCTGAGAGGCTGACAGATTTACCAATGTAAATCTGCATATTTGTGTGTTTGGCTGGAAGAGGAACTACCACAAAGTTATCTAATCCTTTTGGGTTCTCTGTTCTTGTTTTGAACTAGGTAAGAAAGCAGCTGTTCCTGAACATAACTACGTGTACATTTCGGTTTAGAAGTCTGTCCTTTGGAATTAAGCCAGCACGCTCTTATTGACTCTAAATGCTTAATAAAATAATGAAAATTATGAAGACACTCCTCTGCTCATGTGAAGGTTAGCTATAATAGATACTTATATAATTATCTTAGAATAACAAAACCAATAACTACTATTCATTTAATGAGTTTTTAGAGAAGAACAGAAGCAAAATCACAGTAATTTCTCCATATTTTCAAAAATAATTTAACTTTTCTGTGCATAGTGATTACTGTACATCTAGCATTTATATAAAAACATACTTGACCGTGTTAATGTTGAAACACTAATAGAAGGTAAATAGTACTTTCCTACTTTGGGTTTTGTTTTTTAGAGATAATAAAGAAAAAAGAAAATAGCATTTTCAGGAATTAAAAAAACAGACTTTAGGAATTAAAAAAAGAAAATTGGGTATTTTGGTACCTCAAAATGGTTAAAAAATAGAATTGTCTCTGCTAATAAGAAAAGAAGCCAGGCACAGTGGCTCATGCCTGTAATCCCAGCACTTTGGGAGGCCACGCGGGGCAGATCACTTGAGGCCAGGAGTTCGAGATCAGCCTGGCCAACATGGTGAAACCTCATCTCTACTAAAAATACAAACATTAGCCAGGCGCTGGCCCATGCCTTTAGTCCCAGCTACTCGGGACGCTGAGGCAGGAGAATCACTCGAACCTGGGAGGCGGAGGCTGTGGTGAGCTGGGATCTCGCCACTGTACTACAACCTGGGCAACAGAGGGAGACTCCATCTCAAAGAAAAAAGAAAAAGAAAAAGATAAAGAAAAGATGTCCAAGATATGTAGGAAGCAGAAAAAGCAGAATCTTAACTATGATCCTAGTTTCATAAAGAATAGGCAAAGACATGTGTATTTATATATGCAAGAACATTTTTGTAAGCATATACAAGAAACAGAATGAGCATAAATATTAGCAGGATGGAAGACTTATTTTTCATTTTATACTATTCTTTACTGGTTAAAATGTTAAAACTATGAACATATATTACATTTAAAGAATAATTCTTATAATTAAAAAATATTAAAAGTTTTTAATAACTTTCCTACCCAAATAAATGAATACAGGTTAATGCTTAGGCTAGCAAAAATAAAAAGGCTAAAAACCGAAAAATGTCCAAAATACAAAAAGTAGAACAAAGTTTGTCAGCACTACTTGTTATCAAAGCTTCTGAGTTTCTCTCCTTCCTGAAAGCACCTGTATTCTCTTTCCTATTAGATGCAATTTGTAGCACACCTTGGTAAAAATGTTCTGGAATGAACTTGGAGGAAAACATTCTCCTGCTCCCACTCCCCTGTGGTAAGAGCTGTTACTGATTTGTTTTGGGATAATTAACTCAAGTCTTGTCCCCTCCTCCTCCAGTGACGAGCCAGAAACAATTGCTGCCATCCCTCACTAACATTTCAATGAACCAGATGAAATGCTGGAAGGTACCAGGCACAATTAGCAACAGAGCAGGTGTGTTCCACTCAGAAGAACATGTAAGATGCAGCAGCTGCCAAGATATTAAGAGGTATAATTTTGTTTCTTATTCTATAGTTTGAAAAGACACAATTTTAAAAAGAAAAGAAAATGATTGAGGTTTCTTTTTTCATTAAAAATATAGAGAATATAATTCTTAAAACTTACATACAAAGAAGGGTACAATGAAACAAACACAAAACAGGGATGTGAGCTGGGCAGGGTAGCTCATGCCTATAATCCCAGTAGGACTGGGAGGCTGAGGCAGGTGGATCACTTGAGATCACGAGTTCGAGATCAGCCTGGCCAACATAGCAAAACCCCTTCTCTACTAAAACTGCAAAAGTTTGCCCAGCGTTTTGGTGCATGCCTGTAATCTCAGCTACTTGGGAAGCTGAAGCATGAGAATTGCTTGAACTTGGGAGGTGAAGGTTGCAGTGAGCTGAGATCTCACCACTGCACTCCATTTTGGCAACAGAGTGAGACTCTGTCTCAAAAACAAACAGAAAAACAAAGAAAACAAAAACAAAAAAACAGGGATGTAAAAAACCAGTGTGATACAAAACCTGGCTAACTCTGCAGGTGCCAACTGTGTGTCTGTGTTGCTGACTAGGTGGTGGAGGAATATGGGCACTGGCATGAGGCGATGGTCCTAGTTATCTGTGTCATTTTAAACGAACCTTTTACAGCTTCATGGATCTTGATTTCCCATAGAATGAAGGAGTTGATTAGAATCACCAAGGATGATCTCCAAGGTCCCTTCCATGTCACTAGTTCTGTAATTCTATGAACTTAGATGCCCCACAATTTTAGTCACTTATCAGAGACTACTTTTCATGTTCTTTTTTAAAAAAAAATATTATGTAATAATAAAAATAAGACTTACACATGAAATTGAATATCTGATAAGACTCTGTGGGAGGTTTATAAGGTAAGGTCTTGACAAAATCAAGCCATATATGTTTTGATAAAGGACCTAAATTTAAGAAATGCAAATAGCCAGGTGCTAAGAAACTCAGTTACACATTTCTCAAGAGTTAGTTCCATGACTCAGAGAGCACCCAAATCATTTTAATTACTTGAGGCAACATTATATTTCTTTGGGGCTTCTTTTTACATAAACATAGATCATTTGTTATACTTTCTCTCACTGCGAAGTAAAATACTGTCTAACTACACACAGCACATTCCTAAGAGAAAAAATATATGCAGGATTCTATTCTAACACATGGATTCAACAAAAGAAATTCATGCAGCTTAAGCTTTAAGGCCTAATTTGAGTTCCATATCCTCCATGAGAACTTTCCTACTCCCTTGCCCAAATGGAGTTCTATCCTCTGCAACTCCTTTACATGACTATAAATTCCTTAAATTTATTAGAATTAGGGTTTGGGCTTCAGTGGGATTAGCCTGAAGTAGACCTCAAGGGAGATGACAGTATCTGAAGAACTGGTCTGCTGGAATATGAATATAAAGATATGTGTGAAGCATGGAGATCAGTCTGTGAGGGGCAAAAGTCATCAACCACAGTTTAAATGAAGACCGGTGCAGTGAGTCCACCTAAGTAGAGGAGTGGCACAGGCAGTGAGAACTGGGAAGTTTTGGAAGCAAGTAGGAGGTCCCTATACATAAGAACACAGGCACATCAGGAAGATGAAGGGGCAATACCAACTTCACAGGTAAGACACTGACAGAGTTCTTTATATATCCTCTGGCAGAGTCGGAGTTAACTCAAAGGTAATAGACAGAAACACACTAAGAGGGGGTATTATGTTCCTCAGTTTCAAAGTTTAGCATGTTGCAGAGTCAGGGACATGAGAAAGTCACAAAAAGTAAAGGCTATATCTTTCATAGCATCACACAGTTTTTAATATAGACTAAAAGTATTGTTAGCTGTCACAGCAACCCTTTATACCAATGCTATAAATCCTTCCACTGCATTAAAGGTTTTTATGTTACAAATTTAGACTTTAGATTTGTGTTATGTTTGTGTTAACCTCATGTTTATGTTATGGACCTCATTTTGTGTAACCCCCAAATTCACGTGTTAGAATCCTAACCCTCAATGAGATGGTTATTAGGAGGTATTTGTGAGGTAATTAGGTCATGAGGGCAGAGCCTTCATAAATGGAATTGGTGCTTTTATGAGAGGCACAAGAAAGCTTGCTTCCTCTCGCTGCCCAGTGAGGATAAATGAAGTTGCAAACCAGGGAGGAGACTTTCACCAGACCCTGGATCTGCCAGCACACTGTTCTTGAACTTCCCAGCTTCCAGAACTGGGAGAAATAAATTTTGTTGTTTAAGCCACCCAGTCTATACTTGTTACAGCAGACACAACTAAAACAAGCATTTTCCTAAATTCTTAAATCTGGTGCTGAATTACGAACAATGAGTACTGTTACACATGTAACATTTGCCATGATCAAATTCCTGCCAATCCTCTTGACTGTGCGCTTTACAGTCCTTACATTGTTGTAGGCCACCATCACCATGTATCCTTGCTTATTTGAAACTGATGTTTTACCAAGAAACCATTTTTCTTTCAGCTCCTTACAGCACAGGCTATTCATTCTCACATACCCATTCTCACATGGTTCACGGTTCTGTCATGAACCACGAGAGCCAGGAGTTAACAGTGGCCTCTTCTTAGCTCCCTATTGCTGATCTTAGGGTATTGTAATGCCAAAGCACTTTTCCTTGGGTGCTTTGACACCTGGCTCTTCCATCCTCTACTTATCTTTGCATCTGTGATCTGCAGACCTTGTGGTCGCTCTAACACAATGGCCGTCAATGTTGGCTACACATTAAAATTACCTGGAAAGCTTTTGAAATCTGCCCTTACCTAGGTCCCATTTCACCAATTAAATGTATTTGAAGGGGTGGAGATTGTTATCCATATCTAGTTTTTTAATTGGTTTGGTGATTTCGATATGAAGCCAAAGCTGAGACCTTTGTTCTAACCTAAGAATTGAGGATGTCAGCTCTTTGTTCATCAGTTTCCTCCTCATCCTAACTCTTGCTATCATACTGGAATCTTAATGTTCAAGACTATAACCTGTACAACACTCTGGGTCCTAGTTCCTTGATCAGTTCAACTCTAATAACATGCTCTTCAATTTCATATCAGCTCTTACACATACTCTATGAATTTATCACAACTTGAAGCTGCCTGACATCTGAGATACTAAATAAGCAAAAGAGTTTATGGCCTTGAACACTATAGTTCCGGCTTGCTGGTTCCTTTTCTGTGTGACACTGTGCCTCTCCCTGGGCCCCAGTAGCTTACTGCAACCTTGCAGAGGAGAACCCTGCTTTCTAACTCTGCCAATCTTCTGATTCTACGTCCTTTCCAACTGGATAATCCTTCACGGGGTATCACTCTGGTAACTCTTACCAATGCTATCAAGTCTCTTAACCTCTTGTATTCCTTTCACATTCACAACTCCAATTCTACATTAAACCAAATCTGCCTTCTTTATTGCTATGCCCTAGATGCTGAGAAGAGACTACTGAAGAAAAAAAATCCAACTGCACAGATTTATGTCACTTCCATTTTTACGGTACCTAAAACAGCAGCTCCCAGAACTACTAATGAATCTTTTTATGTGTCCTAAATGAGTCCCTATTTTCCTTACTCAAATGGTTATTATTCTTCTTGTGCTCCTATCTCACTCCTTTGCCCCTCACATTAGAAGTGAACCTTGATTTTGTTCTGGAGAACATAAAAATATCTTTAATTTCTAGACTTCAATGCTTTATCAACTTATCTGCATCTCTATCCACACTTACCTGTGTTAGACGGGCACTGCTCTAAGCACCATACTGTTGATATTTTTGGCCAGAGAATTATTTGTTGAGGGGAGCAGCTGTTTTCTAATTCTAGGATACTTAGCAACATCCATGACATCTACCCACCAGATGCCACTATTATCCCCTACCTCGTAGCTGAGACAACAAAAAATGTCTCCAAACCTCGCCAAATGACCCCTGGAAGGCAAAATTACGCTCAGTTGAGAACCCGCTGCTTGGAGCAAGACTACTCTGTCAACATGTCTTTCCAATAAAGTACTTCCTGTGCCTCCAAGATCCACTGTGTCCTTGGTGTCCTTTCTTTATCTGTCTTCAACCTGAACCTGTCTATTGGCTTTGTCTCCTTAATATATAATTTTATATCTGTCCATTATTTAAAAAATCATTCATGGACACCAGGTCTCCCTTTAGCCACTGTTGAATCTTTTTTTACTCTTCAGAGTGAAACTTTGAGAATGACTTCCATGAAAGTTCACTTGCTGAGGCCTCATTCAACGTTTAATCTATTCTTCAATCCTTGCCAATCTACTGATTCTGGTACAAAGCTACCAGGGTCCTGTTGATGACCGAATGCTTCGACAACCTAACTGCTTGGCTGTTTCCAACTATCCACTTCTTGAACCTTTCTTCCTCTTCTGGCTGCCAGGGCACTTGTTTTTTCTGTTTTTTTCTTCTTTTTTTTTCCTTTTCTTTTATTCTTTCTTAATCTTCTCTTCCGTTGACTGTCCCTTAATACTAGTGTTTAACTGGGTTCTGTCCTTGGTGTTCTCCTCTTATAACTCTATGACATACTGGGCTCTTCCTTCGTTACAAGCTTCCTCTTACTGATATAATAGAACCAACACACTCATTCTTCCTCATTTGATTTTGAAGTTCTACATTCTCTCAAATTCCAACCCTGCATTTCTGGCTCTCAGTGAATATTTCTATCTGGGAGCACTACAGATACTACTAACAAACTGAGATATCTAAAACCAAGCTTATCATCTCTAACTGCAAGGAATGGCGATTCCTCGTCCCTGTCTTCCCATATCTTTCTTATTTATTTCATTACTTCTACGGTACCACTATTTATCCAGTTGTATAAGTGAAAACCCTTAGCAAAATCCTAGATTCCAATTTCACTAATAAAATCCAATCAATCATAAAATCCTGTCAATTACAGCTAATGTCCTTTGCCCTCTTCCATTACTTCAGGTTTTTATATCTTATTTCCATGGATTCCTAATTTCCTTGTCTTAGGTCCTTAGCTACCTTAAATTCAGCAGCCATTCTGCTGCACTAGAATGATCTTTCTAACATGCAAATCTGTTCATGTCACTCCCTGGATTACCTCCTCCTTCAGGGATCCCCTTTGTCTGGAGTATAAAATCTGAGTGTTTTAGCAGAGTATGCTATGCTCTTCTGTGGCCTGGCTCCTGCATTTCTCCTGTCCTTCTCTGTATTAGAACGTATGCCCAGATATAATCATACCATCCCATAACTTACTCATGTTATTCCGTCTGCTGGAAAGTTTTTTCTAACTTCACTGACCTAACACATATTTTTTCATCCTAGATGCCTCAGGTCAAGTATTTCCTCCTTGGGAACTCTTCTTGGACTCCCCCAGGGTGTATTTAAGAGGATTTCTTCGTATGTGTTCCCAAAGCATTGTGTACATGTCTTCATTGTAGTTTCCACCAGTCTACTGGACTTGCTGGCTTGCAGGTGTGTCACCCACCAGCCTTAAGCGCAAGTGCCTTGCCTACTCCTGAAACTCCTGTTTCAGTAGGGATTAACAGAGTGCATGGAAGAAGGCATTCAATAAATACATGCTGAATGAGTGAACCATATATGTCAGGTTCAACTGTTAAAAAACTTTATTGTGATATTGTAATGACATGTACGTGAGATGTATCTGTAAAAAATAAATCTATGTTGGTTCATGGAATCAAGAAGCAGTGAGATTATTCAGTTTAAGGGAAGAGCTAATGTCATACAATAAAACAAGTTTAATAAGCAATATACATGATAGTGCAGTGCTTATTAAACCTTTCTACCAAAGTACTGCTAACATCATCAGAATACTCACTGAAAACCCCAAGGGTCTGATGACACAGACTAAAATACATGACATTTCTCTGGTTGCTCTGGCTGAAAATACAGTTACATTCATTTTAATGTAAAAACATTTTAAATTATTTGCAAGTAAAAGGAATACTCCAGAAAGACAGAACATCTTAATTTCGTGAACTCCGGTGATCTTACAGCATAAATGTTTACCTCCCAGGTGGGGCTGATGAAACTGTCAGTATCACAGTTAAAGAAATAAGTGCAGAGTGGAAATAGCACACTTAAAGTCACAAGTTCCACTTTGAGTCCCTGTCACATCACTTAGGCTATGACTTGGAGTCTACTTTAACCTCTCTGAGCCTCCTCAGTTTCCTTATCTGGAAAATGGCTATAATATTTGCCTTACATATTCCATAATGATGTTAGTGCCAAGACAAAAAAAAATGTGAACAATAAAGGATAATAAGCACAAAAAATAAAGTAATATTTTATCCAGAGAGTGAAAATCAAAGTACATATGTAACACATATTCTTAAAAACATTTACCTTTTGAGAAGCTGGAGATTTTTCTATTTTAGTTTTTTCCTCGGGGCTTAAAGGAGGGGATCGCTCCTTTATCTCAGGAGGCAGTTCTTGATACAGTGCTGAAATTGAAAAAAGGAATTCATGTAACCAAATAGAGGAGTACTGTTCCATAGGGAAAAAACAATGGTAGGGGCAAATATGAAATTAAAGAAATCGATATTCCATTCCTTGGTGTACCAATAAGATATCTAAAACTTGCTTGACATGGCAATTTGCAGTTTTACTCATTAGTTATCCAAAGAAATATGGTTGGAAAATTTTAATCATCAGGATTTCAGAAATGTAGAAGGTGGTGTTGTCACTTACTATGTGGTCAGACAGACGCTTATTTTATTTTATCTCAAAACACATTTACCAAGAACCTGCCAAATGCAAGGTTATCTGCTAGGAACTGCTGGAGAATATATGGAGATCATCAAAAGATAGTCTTTACTAGCAAGAAACTTAAAATCTGGTCAGAGAAAGACATGTTCACAAGTAATTACAGTATAAAATAAATGTGACGTTATTTGAAAGTGAAATAATTACAAACTCCGATGTGGGGATGGAAAATGCTTAATGGAAGAAGTGGTAGGTGTAGCAGACTCTGAAGACTAGGTAGGATTTTATCCAGTAGAAGTATGCAGAAAAAATAATTTGGGGGCAGGGCGTGGTGGCTCATGGCAGCACTTTGGGAGGCTGAGGTAGGTGGATCACTTGAGGCCAAGAGTTTCAGACCAGCCTGGCCAACATGGTGAAACCCTGTCTCTGCCCAAAAATGCAAAAATTAGCTGGGCATGGTGGTGTGTGCCTGTGGTCCCAGCTATGGGAGGCTGAGGCACAAGAACTGCTTGAACCTGGGAGGTGGAGGTTGCAGTGAGCCGAGATTAGCACCACTGCATTCCAGCCTGGGAGACAGAGCGAGACTCTTTCTCAAAAAAATGGAAAGGATAATTTGGGAAGATAATATGAAATCAATAAGCATGCAGTTAGGACTATGTATGATACTGAGTCTATATACAGTGTTGAATTTAAGGTTAATATAATCCAATATTCTATATAATCTATTGAATCTATATAGGGTATTGAATCTAAAGAGCTATGTGCAAATTTTAAAGGGTTAAAAAGAAAATCTATTTTGATTAAGAACAACTCTGAATTGAAAGAAACTGCTGAAATATACTTGATCAAAACTGTACAGCTAAGATTACGAGATGTACTAACTGTATATACGGGGTGATTTTATTCCTGGGTTTCTTTATCTTGTATTTTAAGAGTGTTGGATGTGATGGGGAAGCTGATCATGTTGTTCTTTCCAGCGTCTTAAGATACAAAGAGAATAAATTCTTTATAATAGTAGGAGTACAAATTTCTTGTATTGTGTTGTTCTCTTAGAGGACAGGCTCTCAACGGAACAGTGGGTAGAGATTCTGCTCGCACACTTCTTTAGATCATTTACTTTGCATAGTTGGCTTCAGATAAAGATCAGGGACAATTCTTCCTACTATTTTTAGACCAGAATATGCTACTGACAGTCATTTTTTTTCTCTAATGTTAAAACTGGGCGATTGAGTTTTTTTGTTAAATTCAGGTAAACAAAGGAATAAAAGGGAAAGGGAACCCCTAATGAAGCGGGAAAATTCAATCATTATAGTCTCAGATTTTCTAAGGTTTTTTTTTTTTTTCCTGTTTGATCTGGTCTTTACAAGGCTTTTTAAAGAAGCAGTGACTGATGCCAAAAGAAGACATAAATTATTCTGGGATACAATAAGGAATTATGGCAGTTGAGGATGTTCACTACTGAGACAAAGAATTAATTTCTGTATGTAGCCATCACTTATCACTGCAATATGCTTCAGAGATCTGGCTTTGGTCATTATGGAAGAAGTACACATTTTATTAGATTTTTTTAAAAAATTCATTTTTCTAGAGATGGAGTCTTATTATATTGCCAAGGCTGGTCTCAAACTCTTGGCCTCAAGTGATCCTCCCTCTTCAGCCTTCTGAAGTGTTGGGATTACAGGTGTGAGCTGCTGCATCTAGCCTTATTAGCTTTTTAATTCACTGTAGATCAAATATATATATCCTCTCAAGATCTGCAAGCCTAAGAGGTTATTTTTGTAAACTAGATTCTAAAGCTAAAGCACTAATCCCACCCTGCCTAGAGATACACAAGTGAAAAAATTTAAAAAAATATTTCCACTAGTATACTAAAAGAATAGCGGATTCTAATATCTTGCTAAAATGAGGCATACTCCAGAGTGACTATGATTGTGCCGGCAGCTCTTGATTTAAAAAGCTTGATTTAAACAGAAGCTACCCCTGTTTAACCTCAGCTGTTGACCCTGTGGGAGGGCCAACAATGGGAAGAAGGAACTTGGCTATTTTAGATAATCTGGAAGTTAGAAGTGCTGAGTTTATGGAACTTACATGCTATCTTACGCCTACATAGGAATTAACCTGTCCTAAAATTTCTTCTTTTCATACTGCCTTGTGTTTTTTCCATTACGCAACCTCTTCTAAACACAAAAATATACCTCTAATAGAGTTTAAGAGTTACATGTCAAAATTAGCTGGGCATGGTAGCACACGCCTGTAGTTCCGGCTACTCAGGAGGCTGAGATGGGAGGTCAAGGCTGCAGTGAGCCGTGATTGCATCACTGTACTCTAACCTGGGTGACAAAGTGAGACCTTGTCTTTAAAAAAAAAAAAAAAGTTATATGTCATTTACTACTTACAAGAAAATAACTACAACAGCTACACAAAAGAAATTAAGAATTTTGTTACGGGAGTGAGAAGTGGTGTAATTTTTGAGACACACAGCACTTTTTAGGAGAGGAGCTTGCTGACTGGCAGATAAGCTGAGGAAGGGTGCTGCAAGGAGACTTAGGGCCACTTGAGAGACTGGGGAGGGGAGCACTGGGAAGAGCCTGGGTGCAGAGAAGGTCGTGGGAAGGTGCCAAAGGCAGATAATTTTATCTAGGCTTAGCCCAGCTTAGCCCAGCATCCGGTAATCACGAAGGAAATTCTTCTTCCATTCCTTCATCTCTTTGGCTGTCAAAATTCAAAACTTGAGTTAGAATCAATAATATTTTTGTTTAGTCGTAGTTTTGGGTTAAACAGTTTTGTGGACTAGCCTGAAAACCAACTATTATTTATAATATTTATTTCTTTGCAGAAACAAAAGTCTTAAATATTCAAAACACAGATTGTTCTCAATTTCGAGGTGGCCTACACTACATTTTTTTTTTTTTTGAGATAGAGTTTTGCATGTTTCCCAGGCTGGAGTGCAGTGTTGCGATCTTGGCTCACTGCAACCTACGTCTTTCTGGTTCAAACATTCTTGCCTCAGCCTCCTAAGTAGCTGGGATTACAGGAGTCTGCCACCACGCCTGACTAATTTTTTGTATTGTCAGTAGAGACAAGGTTTTGCCACGTTGGCTGGGCTGGTCTTTAACTCCTGACCTCAAGTGATTCACCCCCCTTGGCCTTCCAAAGTGCTAGTATCACAGGCGTGAGCCACCGCGCCTGGCCTGCCTGTACTACATTTTGAATCAGAACCACAATTTTAGTGCTTACAGAAGAAAAGCTTATAGATGATATCCCTCAATTTCTTCATTTTACAGAAGGAAACTGGGGCATATCGGTGTAAGCTGTTGAGCTGGGGTTAGAAGTCAGTTTTCCTGACCCGAGTGTTGTGCTTTTCCTAGCATGCTATCAAGTTAATTGTGGATAGGATGCATTCTTCTGAAGAAGCACTACTATACTTCTCCCCTTTAATGATAGTTTTACAGTTATTATTTTTTGTTTTCAAACTCTCTGTATTAGTCCTGTTTTCACCTCTCAAGGCCTAGTGGTGAATCTACAGCTTTCAGGAACTCATATGTAGATTTTCTTCTCTAGCTCATTTTTTTTTCCCATAAATGAGGGCTAAATTTACTTGAGAATGAAACAATTTATTGTAGTTTTGTTTTTGCAGGTTACCAGCTAGGACTGAGGGATACAAAGTAAAAGAACTGCAGTTGGGGAACCTAAAGGCTCTTAAGATGTCAGTCAACTGAGGTGTCACTGTGGCAAGAGAAGAACTGACAGAACTGTGCATGAAGCAGGTGGCAGGGTCAAACGAGTTGAATAAGAAAGCTGGCAGCTAGAGGGGCAGGGTACCCTGGGAGAAGAAGTCCATGAAACAAACATTCCAATCTCACAGTGTTGTAGCTTTCTAACGTACTAGTGCCTCCTCCCTCTATTTTTTTTTACATCATGGGAATGAAAAGCAATACCTACTGGCAAACATATGCAAAGGTTACAAAGACAGTAAATTAAAAACTAGAAAATGATAAAATCTTGGACAATCAGTTATACCATATTAGTAAACCAGGAAGGGAGCATAAAACTTACTTTCACTAGCCACATGATTAGCTGGAAAATAACCTTCCTGTCCCTTTCCTATGCTGCCATACCACCAGTCTTCATTATCTTTGAGAAACACTCGGATAATGTCTCCGCGATGGATGGTTAGTTCATCTGATCGATTTGCTGTGTAGTCATAAAGAGCCACTACCTAAGAGAGAGATAAGACCACCACAGCTTTATCACAACTGTACCACAGAGAAAACCCCCAACATTCACTTCCTCTTGCAGAAGAGCAGCTGAAACCAAAGCAGTACTTTGGTAAGTGTGAGGCTGTCTCAAGGTTTGCTAATGGGATGAGGGGTGGTGGGAACACAGCAGGAGAAGCAAGATAAAAGACTGTGGGATTGAGAAATGGTTACGAGCATTCAATACACTAAGATTAGCTTCAAAATAGCAGATGTTAATTTTTTTAAGTGAATTACTTGTGAAGCAAATTTAAAAAAGCTTGCACACCATTTACTGTTTTAGAATTGTTTTACACTACCTTTATGTCTCCTCTGTGCTAAGCAGATGCATCTGAAAAAAATTATTCAGAACGTCTACAGTTTTACAAAAAGGAAAACTCAATGGAACAATCTGATTTCATCGCTTGGTTTATTGTCAATGCCTCTTTTTGAGAGAAATTTCTCTACACACACATATATTTTTTGATGTTTTATATCAACAACTTAAGCTTTCTACCTTTAAAAAGTATCCTTATGAGCTTTTTACTTGATACGAATTTAAGAGGAAAAGCCTTTTTATGAGAATCCTCTTCTTTGTGTTACAGTAATCATTAAATTTCATTTCCTTTTCTTTTGAAACCCAAGCCGAAATGATATGGCAGTGGCTGCACAGGCATTTAAAAATCCTTGGCTGGGCATGGTGGCTCATGCCTCTAATCTCAACACTTTGGAAGGCTGAGGCAGGAGGACTGCCGGAAGCCAAGAGTTTGAGATCAGACTGAGCAACAAAGCCAGAACCCCCATCTCTCTACAAAAAAATAAAAATAAAATTAGTTGGGTGTGGTAGTGTGTGCCTACAGTCCTAGCCACTCAAGAGGCTAAGGTGGGAGGATCACTTGAGTCCCGGGGTTTGGAGGCTGCAGTAAGCTATGACTGCACTACAATACTTCAGCCTGGGTGACACAGAAAAACCTTGTCTCTAAAAAAAAAAAGAAAATTAAAAAAAAAATCCTTTATAGTAGTTAAAAGGAGGAAGACCTGAATTCATTTTAGATTTAGATCTGATACACTGTATAAAGTAGGACATAATCACATCTATAGTAAGTAATACATTTAGGCTGTTTTACTCTCTATTTAAACAGTATCTGAAAATGTATAGGTTACACAACTACATATGTAATGGAAAATTACATATGTAGTTACATATATATAGTGTGTCTCTGTGTGCACAGCGTATGTGAGAGTCCAGGGAAGAGAAACCTAAGAGTCCAACGTGGTGGGAAGCTGGCCTTAGATGTGAGAGCTGAGATAGAAGGGTAGGAGAGGAGTAAATAGGGCTCAAATCATGCATGTTGAAAAAGTTCAGACTCAACAATATGGTCAAGGCACAGAAGGGTTTTAACCAGAGGATTCCATAACAGCTCACATAACTGTTTCTGGTACCTTTTAATCCATTTAACAATATTTATTAACACATCAACCAGGCAAGTCTAACAAATGAGTTTGACTCATTCTGCTGTCACCATATAAGGGCAATAATGAGAATTCAATCCAAATGGCTCAAATGCAATGCCTATTGTACAGCTTAGCAGATTACCTAATTTACAACATGTGATTCGGGGTGTTATTTAAGGCTTATATATTTTTATAACTTTAGAAATTGATCTTAAACCACTTATGTAAAACTGGAACTTTTAACTTTTCTCTTTGCTCTTTGTTCTACAAATTTCTCTTTTTACCTGGTAGTATCATAATAGATAAGAAAGCAAAAATGTACTGAGTGCTTACCATGTTCTAGATAGCATGCTAGTTGTTGAGGTGTTATTTTGCTTAATCCTTTGACAACTTGGTGAGGCCGTGTATCCTTATTTCCACTTTACAAAAGAGAAATCTGATGTCCAGAGAAATTTAGAAACTTCCCTAAAGTCAACTAGTGATAGAATCAAGACATAAACCCAGTCTCTCTCTCTCTCCTTCCTTCCCTTCTTTGTTTCTTTCTTTTTCCCTAGTTCCAGGAAACTCTGGGATGGTTTGTTCCTGTTGTTCCTTATCCTGGCTGTGGTACACTGAAACATCTCAACTTTAAAGAGTCTTATGCAAATATGAGGTTAATGTTTGCTTATTTGTCTGGAGCCCTAGGTAGCTGTTGGGAAGGAGAGCAGGGGAGATTCAGCTTAGGCAACAGAATCACTTAGGAAGTCCTACATCAGGCTGTGTCACTGTGTGGACCTCGGACAATCTGAAGCTTTATCAAGCGAAGTTCAAAAAATTTTCCTGAATTTTACACATAGGGATGTTTTGATAAAAGAATCTCTTCAGAGGCACAGGGGTCCGAAAAGCCTATGAGAGCCCACATTACACCTTTCCTATTACAGTACCTCCTGATTATTCTCTCCTTACAGAACCAAATATGGCACACCAATTTTGCATGGTCCACTAGTACCTGTAAACATGTTCTGCAATCTGTGAGTGTTACGAACTGAATTGTGTCACTCAAAATTCACAGGCTGGAGCCCTAGCCCCAGTGTGAATGTATTTGGAGATATGGCCTTTAAGGAGGTAATTAAGGGTAAACGAAGTCATACGGGTGAGGCCTGGGTCAACAGGACTGGCGTTTTTATAAGAGGAAGATACAGTGAGAAAGTGGACATCTGCAAGCCAACATGAGAAGCTGTAGGAGAAACCGACTGTGCTAGCACCTCGATCTTGGTCTTCTAGCCTCCAGAATTGTGAGAAAATAAATTTCTTCCTTTTTAAAAAATTATTACAATAGCTTTCGGGGTACAAGTGGTTTTTGGTTACATGCATGAATTGTACAGTGGTGAAGTCTGGGCTTTCAGTGTACCCTGTCATGCAAATAGTATACATTGTACCCCACAGGTAAATTTTTTTTTTTTTTTTTTTGGAGACAGAGTCTTGCTCTGTCACCCAGGCTGGAACGCAGTGGTACCATCTTGGCTCACTGCAACCTCCGCCCTCCGCCTCCTGGGTTCAAGCTATTCTCCTACCTCAGCCTCCCAAATAGCTGGGATTACAGGCACCTGCCATCATGCCTGGCTAATTTTTGTATTTTTAGTAGAGATGGGGTTTCACCATGTTGGCCAGGGTGGTCTTGAACTCCTGACCTCAGGCGATCTGCCTGCGTCGGCCTCCCAAAGTGCTGGGATTACAGATATGAGTCACTGTGCCCGGCCCCTCAGAGGTAATTTTTCATTCTTCATCCCCCTCCCACCCTCCTTCCACTCTTCTGACTCTCCAATGTCCATTATACCTCCCTATATACCTTTGTATACCCATAGCTTAGCTCCTACTTTTAAGTGAGAACATGTGGTATTTGGTTTTCTGTTCCTGAGTTACTTCGCTTAGGATAATGGCCCTAGTCCCATCCAAGTTGCTGCAAAATACATTATTTCATATTTTTTAAATGGATGACTAGCAGTCCACATACATATACATACCACACTGAGAAAATAAATTTCTGTAAAACCACTCAGTCTGTGGTATTTTGTTAGGGCAGCTCTAGCAGGCTGGTAGACTTTTAAACCTGATGGTGTCAGATGAACCACTTACTAAAACTACCAATGGGCAATGCCTCACTTATATCCATTTCAGGTCCTCAGCAACTTATAGAATTGTGTTCTATACTACTAAGCTGTCATCTCTGGAGGTAGAAATGTCTTTGTCATAAAACTCTACAACTGGCATCCTTGGGAAGGTGATGACTGGTGAGGCTACGTTCTCTAAAGCAAAGAAATTGTCTTTGGAGCATGTCATCATAATACCATTGTTGACATTTAAGTACAGGCAGACCTCATGTAATTGTATTTCACGGTATGGTGTTATGATATGTATTACGTTTTTGTTTGCAGGTCCTAGTTCGTAACTCTCATATCCCTTGTTACAGTTTTTTTGTTTAATGGTGGGTATGTTAGGGCTAAGGGGCAGGCCTCAAAAAACAGAATATCTCTGACCTCCTCCTGTTCACCTTTTACCTGCCCCAAGGTAGAACTCTAATCACCAGTCCTACCTTTCTGACTGTAGGTCTTCTGAAAAATCAGAGGGTCCCTTCCGCCCTCTACCCTGGTGGAGGAAATGCTGATGTCAAGAAGCCTTCCATAAAAACCTAAGAGGAGTGGGTTTGGAGAGCTTCCAGATAGCTGAATAAATGGAGGTTCCAGGACGGTGGTGCCCCAGGGAGGTCACAGAAGCTCCTTTGCCCATAGGTCACTCTACGTATCTCTTCATCTCTTTCCTTTGTAACATCCCTTGTAATGAACCGGTAAATATAAGTGTGTTTCCCTGAGTTCCATGAGTTGCTCCAGCAACTTAAGTGACCTGAAAGAGGGGGTTATGGGAACCCCAACTTGAAGCCAGTTGGTCAAAAGTTCTGGAAGCCTGGACTTGTGACTGGTGCCTGGGCTGGGGGGCAGTCTTGGGGGCTGAGCCCTCAACCTGTGGGATCTGACACTCTCTTCAGGTAGGCAGTAGTGGAATTTATTTTTATTTTATTTTTTTGGAGACAGAGTTTTGCTCTTGTTGCCCAGGCTGGAGTGCAATGGCACAATCTCAGCTCACTGCAACCTCCGCCTCCTGGGTTCAAGAGATTCTCCTGCCTCAGCCTCCAAGTAGCTGGGATGACAGGCATGCGCCACCATGCCCAGCTAATTTTGTATTTTTAGTAGAGATGGGGCTCACCATGTTGGTCAGACTGGTCTCAAACTCTTGACCTCAGGCCCGCCTTGGCCTCCCAAAGTGCTGAGATTACAGGTGTGAGCCACCACTCCTGGCCGAGAGTATTGGAATTTAATAGGAGTACATCTAGCTGGTCACGGAAGTCTTCTGTGTTAATTGTGGTGCGAGAGCACAGTGAAAACATGGTTTGAAAGTTTTTCCCAAATAGGCAGATACTACGATTTTTTTTTTTTTTTTACCAATTGAAGGTCTGTGGCAACCCCGCATTGAGCAAGTCTATCAAGGCCATTTTTTTCCCCAACGGCATGTGCTTACTTGTTTCTGTGTGTCACATTCTGGTAATTCTCACAATATTTCAAACTTTTCCATTATTATTATCTGTTATGGTGATCTATGCTAGGCGATCTTTGATGTTATCACTATAATTGTTTTGGGGTGCCATAAATCACAGCCATAGAAGACAATAAACTTAATTGATAAATGCTGTGTATGTTTTGATTGCTTCACCAACTAACCTCCACCCTCCTGCCCCTACCACCAGGTCTCTGTCCCCTTCTCCTTGGGCTTCCTATTCCCTGAGATACAATGGAATTGCAATTAGGCAAGTTAATAACCCTATAATGCCACCTAAGTGTTCAAACCAAAAAAGAACTGCAAGTCTTTCATTTTAAATAAAAAACTAGAAATGATTAAGCTTAGTGAAGAAGGGATGTAGAAAGCAGATAGAGGCAAAAAACTGGCCTTTTGTGTGAAACAGTCAAGTTATGAATACAAAGGAAAAGTTCTTGAAGGAAATTAGAAGTGCTACTCCAGTGAACGTATTAATGAGAGCGAAACAGACTTATTGCTGATATGTTTTAGTGGTCTGGATATAAGATCAAACTAGCCACAACATTCTCTTAAGCCAAAGTCCAATTCAGGGCAAAGTCTTAACTCTCTTCAGTTCTATGAAGGCTGAGAGGTGAGGAAGCTGCAGAAGAAAAGTTGGAAGCTGGTAGAGGTTGGTTCATGAGGTGTAAAGAAAGAAGCCATCTCTGTAACATAAAAGTGCAAGGTGAAGTTCCAAGTGCTGAGGTACAAGCTTGCAGCAAGTTATCCAGATCTAACTAAGATCACTAATGAAGGTGCATATACTAAACAATAGATTTCCAATGGAGATGAAACAAACTTATATTGGAAGAAGATGCCGTCTAGGACTTTCATAGCTAGAGAGGAGATGTCAATGACTGGTTTAAAAACTTCAAAGGACAGGATGACTCTCCTGTTAGGAACTAATATAGCTGGTGACTTCAAGTTGGAGCCAGTGTTCATTTGTCATTTCAAAAATCCTAGAGCCTTTAAGAATTATGTTAACTCTACTCTGCCTTTCCTCTATAAATGGAAGAACAAATCTAGATGATAGCACGGTTTACTGAATATTTTAAGTCCTACTGCTTTGAGACGTTCTGCTCAGAAAAAAAGATTCCTTTCAAAATATTACTTCTCATTGACAATGTACCTCTTCTACCCAAGAGCTCTGATGGAGATGCACAAGGAGATAAATGCTGTTTTCATGCCAGCTACCCCAACATCTATTCTGCAGCCCATGGATCTAGTAGTTTTGACTTTCAAATTTTGTTATTTAAGAAATATATTTCAAAAGTCCATAGCTGACATAGACAGTGATTCCTCTGATGGATATGAGCAAGTAAGTTGAAAACCTTCCGGAAAGGATTCACTACTCTAGATGACATTGAAAAGATTTGTGATTCACAAGAGGACATCAAATTGTCAACATTAATAGGAATGTGGAAGAAGTTTATTCTGACCCTTATGGGTGACTTTGAGGGCTTTAAGACTTCAATGGAGGAAGTAACTACAGATTTGGTGGAAACAGCAACAAAACTAGAATAAGAAGTGGAGCCTGAACATAATTGAATTACTTCAATCTCATGATAAAACAAATGGATGAAGAGTTGTTTCTTACGGATGAACAAAGAAAGTGGTTTCTTCAGATGGAATCTCCATCTGAAGATGCTGTGAATCTTGCTGAAATAACAGAGGATTTAGAATATCACATAAATTTCGTTGATAAAGAAGCGGCAGGGTTTGAGAAAACTGAATCCAATTTTGAAAGTTTTACTTTGGGTAAAATGCTATCAGACAGCACTGCATACTACAGAGAAATCTTTTGTGAAAGAAGGGTCAATCAATGTGGCAAATTTCATTTTTGTCTTATTTTAGGAAATTGCCACGGTCACCACAACCTTCAGCAACCACCACTCTGATCAGTCAGCTGCCATCAACGCTGAGGCAAGACCTGCCACCAGTAAAAAGATGAAGACTTGCAGAATGCTGAGATGATCATTGGCATTTTTTCGTAATCAAGTACTTTTTTATTAAAGTATGTACACTGTTCTTTTAGACATGATGCTACTACACACTTAAAAGACTACAGTAAACATAGTTTTAAACAGTTTTCTATGTGCTGAGAAACCCAAATTTGTGTGACTTGTTTTATTGTGATATTCACTTTAATGGTCTGGAACCAAACCGGCAATATCTTCAAGGTGTGACTGTACAGAATGGCTATGCAATGAGGAATCAGTGTGGTTTCACATGCTATCATCTGTCCACATGCCGGCAGCTGAATCTAACCATTCAGTTAGGATTATTCTCTTAACATACTGAAGGACAAAAACAACGTGGCTCATGGGAATTTACTTGCATTTCAGTGTTTTTATCCAGTGTGCTCTGAACTTCTCATATGAAGATCACTTACTGTTTTCTGATCGTCATATTGTATGTGGTAAACTTCTTTGCTTGTTTTAATTTGGCAGTGGATTCTGAATAAATCATAATTTCCCCATGTCCAGTTAGATTTTATTATCTCAATATTTTACAATAAACTAAAGCTCTATAAAGAAGTTGGGTGGCACAGTCATAACCAGAGGTTTGAAGAACAGCCTGTTTTCTCCTTGTTCAGTCAGGCACCACTATAGAAATATCTTTCTTGACCATTCTTTTGAGGAGTGTCTTTTATAACATACCATTTCTTGCACACTGTGGTTTGGCATCTGGTATGACAGAATATCTTCAGCAATATGACTCAAATCTTGAGCTAACAGAGTAATTAAGAAATCTTTCTGCAACAGAAGTTTAAAGACATAAGCTAGTATGTCCATGTTGTTAATGACAGGTCCATAAAATGAGATGTTTTGCAAAATCCACGTAGTCAAATTTTGACCACTGTTCACATATTTGAAACAGCATTCTTCTTTTTCTCAAAGCTTGTTGGGTTGCTCGGGCATAATCATGGTCTCAGTGCCACTGGACTGGCAAGTTTTGTTTTTTTGACACACTTTTCAGTCTTTTCCAGCACTGCTAGAAAGCAGTGCTTTCCAGACATCACTTCTTGATATAGGCAGAGTTTGCCAGGCTGTTGTAAGACCTCAGAATAATTATTTCTGTATTATCTTTCAAGGGATTAAATATTATAGTTGTCTCTGAAGACATCTCAGTCAGCTTTGGTATAATGATACCAGTGTACTGAGGGAACACCAACCAGCAGAGTTCAGCAGCATAGTTGTTCCTTGGAGTTTTATCCATAATGCAATCCAATAATTGATATTCATATTCATAATACCTCCAAGTCATTTGACAAGCTAAGCACTGAATAAATTCGCACTCTTGAGCACTTTTTCTTTCAGCACTACTTCAACTGGGCCCATAATCATTTGGAAACTTCTCTGTGCCAGCCTATAAGCCAATGTGGCATCTGGATCCCATCCTCTTCTATATGCTTTCTCCTTGACTAACCTGATTTCAGACTTTCGGCTTCTAGAACTGTGAGTGAATAAATATTTTATGTTTTAAATCCACCTAGTTTGTGGTAGTTTGCTCCAATAGCCCTAGGAAACTAACAGACATGATTTTTACTTTGGTGAATGCTGGATTTTCTTGTATTTCTTTAAAGAGTGTTGGACCTTGTTCTAGCATGCAATTCCTTGATATCAGTTTTCAGGTTTAGGTTTTGATAGAGCATATTCAGAGAGGACTTTAGGGCTAAATTAACCCCACTATCACAGTGTGACCTTCCTGATGACTCTACCTGATGCCCCATGTATTGGGAGTATTGAATAAAAATTACAAGCCATTGGACTAAACTCCTGAACTAGGCCCCAATGGACCTGACTAACAATCAAAATGAAGTCACTCAGGCTGAAGTTCTATGTCATCAAACCAAAACTAAGTTGTCAATTCACATTCTAAGAAATTGGGAGAGAAAGAGCCAATTTCCCAAACAGGCCAGTTTTAATCTTCAACAAGTATGGTAACGAAACTCCCTTTGTTTTAATCCTGACAACAAAAAGTAACCTGAAGTTAACCAGTTATTTTTCTATTATCTGCTTTCCTCTTCCTGATATACAAGGAAAGTAACTTTAAGAAAACCAATCTGCTCTTTATTCTTTGTTTCTTCCCCAATTCCTTCTCTGTCTATAAAACCAACCTCTTTTGCTCAGCTCACTGGAACTATTCTATTTTATGGAATAAAATGCTGTCCCATTCTGGCAAATAAGCCAATTAAGATCTTTTAATTTATTATAATTGTGTCTTCTGACACACATATGCAGATCAGCTCCACACATATGCAGATCAGCATTTGGCCAAGGACTTCAGGGTACTTCTTAGGATTACTGGTAGAATTATTACCATTTAATATAGAGCAAAATATAATGTAACATTTTAGTAATTATTTTAAAAGTGAAATAAAACACTCTTTAAGACTCATTTCTCGATAATGTCAGAGAAGATAAAAAATATTAAACCAAATTTAACAATAAATCCTGAATTGTACAGAAGTACTTTATTAAATATTCAAATGACTCCTTTACTAATAGTGACACTAGGACTATATTTTATTTCATAAACAGAAAAAAGAAACATATAGCCCTATTTGTAGCATCATATGGTAGAAACATACAGTCCCTTATCATTATATCTAGGGTCAATCCTAAAGATATTTATAAAAAAGAAATCAAGGTCCTATTATTTTTAACTGATCTTATCTGGATAATAGATTAAGAAAACAGAGATAAAGAAAGTAAATAATTGCACACAGTTTATTGACTCTGTATCAGATAAATGACCTGTTCCCTCTGTATAATTCAAGTATAGGTGAAACTTAAACACTTCATCCAACAAGCATTTGAAAGTATTTCATTCCAAATATCTTCTGATAAAATAATGACCAAAGGTATTGGAAAGAATACCAAACTAGAAATCAAGAGAATGAGTTTCCAGTCCTGTGTAGGCCTCGAAGGTTAAAGTACTCAGATTATACATCCGTAAAGTAAGAGGTCTGGATAAGATAATATGTGGTATATCTTCCAGCTTTAAAATTTTACCAAACTAAGTACTCAAATAATTATATCAAAAGAACAATATTCATAGATTTTAAAGTAAATTGAAAATATTAATTTATGGGATAACATCATAGCTTATTTGTGATCATACATTAACTGGAAAAGCTTTTGTCTGATTGCTGCAACAGTATTCAGGAAAAGCCTCTCAGTAATAATTAAACAGTAACAGTAAAGCATTTCCTCTGAATTTACCAATTGGAAATACTTTTCTTATCCTCTGACAAATAGGGATGACTTTCCAAGTTAGACTGAACTTGACCTTTGGGTTTCAAAAATAAAGCTACTTTACATGTGAAAGCTCATTTGTGTATGATGATTGGTGCTATCAACTGAATGTTTGTGTCCCCTCAAATTCATATGTTGAAACCTAATCATCATTGTGATGATGGGACCTTTGGGAGGTGATTAGATCATGAAGGCAGGAATGAAATTAAAGCCCTTATGAAAGAAATCCCAGAGAGCTTCCTTGCTTGCCCCTTCCACTTGTGGAGACACAGCAAGACAACGTCCTCTATGAACCAGGAAATGGGCCCTTATCAGACATCAAATCTGCCAGTCCCTTGAGCTTGGACTTCCCAGCTTTCAAAATGTGAGAAAACTTTAGTCATTTATAAGCCACTCAGTCTATGGTATTTTGTTACAGCAGTCCAACAGACTAAGACACAATTGGTATTAATTAAACCTTTTCTTACTGTGAATTACAATTCACATACTTCATTATAGGAAATAATCAGTGTTACATTGAAAAAGTTTCTAAAATACATCTTTTTATTGGGTATTCCCTAAAAATAAATCAACAGAATTTTGCAGGCCTTTATTCACTGGATTACAGATTTGTTAGAGAAGAAAAAAATCATAGTGTATTTTCATTTTCTTTCTTGGGAGGGATAATCTGCTCACTCTAAAAAGAAAATTATGAATCACTAATTTAGATTAGAGTTCTCAAAATATACCCCCAGACCTGCAACAGCAATATCACCTGGAAACTTGTTAGAAATGTAAATTCTTGGGTCCTATTCCAAATTAAGTGCACCATAAACTCTGGGGATGGGCCCAGTAATCTGCATTTTAGCAAGTCTTTCAGCAATTCTGATGTACCTAAAGTTTAGTTAATACTTAATTTTACTGGTCTACTTTATAAAACATATATACTTATTTCTGCACATATCAAGCAGTAACTAAATGGGTAAAAACATAATTTAAAATATAAAATCGAATCTTAGAATGTTACTGGTCAAACTTAAGGAAATTAACCTACTCTTCCTTTCTGGGTTATTAGCTTTACTTATTTTGCTTAGTTTCCCACCTGTCCCACTGAAATGCTCACTAGCTCCAGATTTGGTCAATTTAACATCTACTTTGTCATTTTTTTTTCCCAAAAAGCTTATGCTCAAACTGCAACTGGGAGTCATAGCGTATTAACTTTTAGGTTTCCTTAAAATCTCTTAAACATTAGCCAAACTTTAAAATAGAAAACTATGCAAACTTTAAAACTTGAATCTGTTCATCCAACAATGATTGTCAGTTACCTATTATCAAATACTCTTACAGGCTAAGGAGAGCATATGAATAAAAGAAATAATAATTAAAAAAAAACCCAACCTCAGAGAACTTCCATTGTTTTGGATGTTACATTGTATTTGGTCTGGAACTCCTTTTCAAAAAAAAAGGATACCTCTAACATTTGTACAAGTTACTCTTCTGTTTTTCTACTTTTACTTTGCTAATAAATAGTACCAAGGTGCATGGAGATATATAATATTAATATAATGACTATGGATGAATTATTTCAGAAAAGTATAATGAATTTTAAAAAATTCTCTTAATGAACTGTAAGCTATAAGTAAATGTAAAATTACAAGTAATAGACACAGACAATATTTTTAAACGAGAATAAATCCAAGTATTTGTAAATAACATCCTACTCATGATTTACAGATATAGTTTCAGTAGTTATGAAACATTTTAGAAATATAGAAACATCTAAATTTATAAATAGTCAAACACTGTAAAATGACATTTCAATCAATGATGTACTGCCTATATGACAGTGGTCCCATATGATTATAATGGAGCTGAAAAATTCCTATTGCCTACTGACATTATAGCTGTCATAATGTCACAGCAGAATTAGTTTTTAAATAAATTTAGTGTAGCCTGGGCTGGGCGCAGTGGCTCTTGCTTATAAATCCCAGCACTTTCAGAGGCCGAGGCAGGCGGATCGCTTGAGTCCAGGAGTTCGAGACAAGCCTAGGCAACATGGTGAAACCCTGTCTCTACTAAAAATACAAAAATTATCCAGGCATGCTGGTGCGTGCCTGTAGTCCCAGTTACTTGGGGGGCTGAAGCAGAAGCATGGCTTACGTGCTGGAAGTTGAGGCTGCAGTGAGGAGATTGTGCCACTGCACTCTAGCCTGGATGACAAAGTGAGACCCTGTTTTAATAATAATCTCTGTATCTTATGAGGTATTCTGTTTTTTAAACATATCAAATATATGTTTTAATTTTATTCAACCAAGGATTTTTAACTCATTAGCTCTAAAACAATCATACAGATTTCAGTTGGGTTTTCTCTCAGCATTGATGTTCACTTATTGTTATTATTTAACCATCTGATATATTATAGACATGTCTGTATATTTGTCTAGATATATTTAGAAATGTATGTATATATATCTACCATTTACTTAATGCTTGCTATGTGTCAGGAAGGTGTTAACCATTTTACACTATATATATACATATATGGGTGTGCACATATATACACATGCATACACATATATTCATAATAACTACCCCATTTATTATCTGCCTTAGTTTCCTTAAGTATAAACTAAAAGAACTGCTATTTTTAAGTTATGCAGTTTAGCAGAATAGAGATGTGAGCAAGTCTGCTTTTCTCCCGAGTCTATGCTCTTCTTAATCACTAAACTTGCATTATAGGCCCTCATGGAACCAAGGGAACACAAACCTGCTGGTTCACTGCTTGTCATTTTCCTTAAAATTATGCCGGCAAAAAAAGGTTCTAAAAGACTTGGCATTTGTTTATTTATAATGAAGACACTGAAGAAGATCAACAAAGTACTTTTCTTCACATTGTTTCTCAGTCACAATTTGTTGAGGCTACCAAACAAGGAAGGTACATGGGAAATTCAAATTAGACCAAGGTGGCAGTATACGTACACACATACATACATATGTATATATTAACATACATACATATGTATACATTAACATTTGTGTCCATTTGATTACTGAAATCTGAAATTTGTATTTAGGGGTGCAGGAAATTACTAAAATGACTACAGGAAAATTGATGTGGAAAGGCTGTGAAGAGGCCAAGTGCAGTGGCTCATGCCTGTAATCCTAACACTTTGGGAGGTCAAGGCAGGAGGATCAACCTGGGCAACAAAATGAGATCCCTATCTCTTAAAAAAAAATAAAAACAATTAGCTGTGTGTGGTGGCGTGCATCTGTAGTCCCAGCTACTCAGAAGGCTGAGGTAGGAGGACTGCTTGAACCCAGGAGGTCAAGGCTGCAGTGAGCCGTGATGATGTTGCCACTGCACTCCAGCCTGGGATATGGAGTGAGATTCTGTCTCAAAAAAAAAAAATGCTGTGAAGAAATCTTGAGTACTAAAATTAAATGAGAAAGAGGATAGCTAGACATCGATAATTAACTGCTTATTTTACTAAAAAACTAAGGCTTACCTAATTCCAGTGCCAATCCAAATATTCTAGGAGAAGCTCGTGTACATGCAGATGAGCATTTGGTTTATGGGGAAAAAGATAAGGATGTAATTACAGAAAGGATAGTGAAGAAGTATAATAGGAAACATCTCTACTTTAGCATATAATTCTAATTGTGATACATAAGGAAATGTAGCCAGTTGAGTAGGGGACTCCAAAACTTATCAAAAAGTATTTTGAATGGCAAAATACAAAGTAGCAAATAGAATCTTCAGAAACAAATTGAAAACTCTGAGCTTTAGGATCAATGAGTAGAGGGGAATCACTTGCAGAATGGTGAAGTAGTGAAATGGGCTCCTCCAACAAAGCAAGAGCGCTGGCATTAACTGTCAAAATCAACTTTATCAGCACTCTGAAAACTAACTAAAGGCTTGCAATAATTTCAAGAGTGTGAATTTAAGAAAAACAGTCAAATAGTAAAAGCAGCAAGATTTTGGAATTTTAATTTTGCCTATTCCTATTATCCCCATGCCAACTCTGTGGTAGCCTTACAAGCCAACAATCTCACAACAATGGTTGCTGTGAAAACTAGCAGCCTGGCAGTTACCAGACAGGGCAGGATGGGTCTGGAGCACCTTCAAACCCCAATCCCAAAGAAACGTCACTTTGTGAGCGTGTAGCAGCACCCTGAAAAGCTCCATTCCCAGGGCTCCCCTTTCTAAGATGTGATTCACAGCATGCTATGTGAATGACTATATCCCTAAGGCATTTGTCAAAAGCAATTAATGGTAACTGTTTAACACTGCACCTGCCTTAGTTGGTGATATGAGTTGGGACTAGAGAAATTAATTTCCAGTTTGCCACATTATATAATCTCAAATATCCACTTATCAAAAAACTATGAAAGACGAAAGGAAAGAGGAAAGTATGTTCTCCATAGGGGAGGTTAAATAGTTAATAGAACTACTCCTGAGAAAGCCCCGATGTTGGACTTACTAGACTAATATTTTAAATCAGCTGTTATAATATATTCAAAGACCTAAAGGAAACCTCTTCTAAAGAATTAAGAAAAAGTATGAATGATAGCTCACCAAATAAACAAATAAACAAACAAAAATCAATATAGAGATAGAATTTAAGAAAACAAGTGAAATTCTGTAGTTGAAAGTAAAATATTCACTAGAGGAACTCAGCAGTAGATATGAACTGACAGAAGAATCAGTAAACTTGATGATAAATAAATTGAGATTATTTAGTCTGAGGAACAGAAAGAAAACAGAATGAACAAAAATGAACAGGGCCTCAGAGAATTATACGATGCCATCAAATGTAACAACATATGCATAATGGGACTCGCAGAAAAAGAATCAAAGAAGGGGAAAAATGACCCCAAACTTCCCAAATTTGCTGGAAAACATTAATCTGCACATCGACAAGCTAAATCAACTCCAAGTAGAATAGATTTTAAAAGATTCATATCTAGAAAAATCATGGTCAAATGATTGAAAACCAAAGATAGAATCTCAAAAGCAACAAGAATAAAACAAACTTATTACACGGAAGTGATGATTCTCAGTAAGATTAACAGTAGATATCTCATCAAAAAATGTGAAGGCCAGAAGTTAGTGGGATGATGCTTATGATACTGTGTTCAGAGCAGACTCAACCAAGAATTCAAAACTATCCAGGAAACCATCCTTTTTTTTTTTTAAGAAAGAAAGGATCAGCAGTGTCCAGGGTTACTGAAAAAAAAGATAAATAAAAACAAAAGGTGAAATGAATACATTGCAAGGTAATTTATAACTTAGAGAGTTTGTTGCTCACAGACCTGCCCTTTAAGAAAAACGAACAGAAGTCCTTCAGGCTGAAATGAAAGGGCACTTTTCATTTTTGAGAGTAACTAAAATCCATGTAAAGAAATAAAGAACACTGATATAGGTAACTACATAAAATATAAAAACCAGTACATATGTTTTTGTTTGTAATTCTTTTTTCTCCATCTAATTAAAAAAGCAACTTTGTAAAAATAGTTATAAAAGTAACTTGGTGGGCCTAAAACATATAACTATGTAATTTGTATGAGAATAGCACAAAGGTGGCAGAAGGGAAATGAACTATCTTAGAGCAAAGTTTTTATATACTATTGAAATTAACTTGGTATTACTCCAAACTAGATTGTTTTAAGATGTTAACTGTAATTCTAAGGGTAAACACGACAAAAAAAAAAAAAAAAAAACAACTCAAGAAAATATACTATAGGGAAAAGAAAATTAAAATTATATAGTAAAAAAATACTAATTTAACCCCCAAAAGTGAGTAATGATAGAACAAAGGAAAAACAACAACAAAAATACATCAGATAAATAAAACTCTAAAACCAAATTGTAGACATCATCCTATCTTATCAGTAATTTCATTAAGTGTAAATAGATTAAATACTATAAATCAAAAGCAGATATTACCAGAATGGATAGAATAAATCCAATTAGAAGCTATATACAAGAGGAACACTTCAGATATAAGGACACAAAACTGTTGAAAAGAATGGAAAAAGACATACCATGCAAATGGAAATCAAAAGAGAATTGGAGTAGCTATTCTAATAACAGGCAAAACAGACTTTAAGACAAAAACTCACTAGAGACAAAGAAGGACATTTTATAATAATAAACAGGTCAACCAATCAGGAAGACTTAAAAAGTGTAAACATGTAAGTACTTAATACAGTCTCAAAATATAAAAGGCACATCAACAGAACTGAGGAGTAAAACAGACAATTCAAAACCAACAGTTAGAGACTTCAACACCCTAGTTGCCATAATGGATAGATCTAGGAAGAAGATCAACAAAAAATAGAAGACTTAATCAATGATGAAAACAATGAGACCTAACAGATGTCTACAGGACGCTTCACTTAACAAAAGCAGAATATATGTTCTTCTCAAGTGTACATAGAACATTCTCTAAGAGACAACATGTTAGGCCCAAAAATAAAACTTATTTAAATAAATAAATTTAAAAAAATGGAAAGCATAGAAACTATGTTCTCCAACCACAATAAACTGAAGAAGAAGTCATTCACAGAAAATTTCAAAATGTGTGGAAAGTAAACAACATACTCCAAATAACCATTGGGTCCAAAAATAAAACACAGGGGAAATTACAAGAAAATAAATGAGAAGAAAAATACAATATACCAACATGTATGGGGTGTAGAAAAAGCAGTGATTTGATGAAATGTTACAGCTGTAAATGTTTTTAGTTAGATAAAAAAAGATATCAAGTGAATATTTTTACTCTATATCTTAAAGATTAGAAAATAAAAATTAAACCCAAAGGAAGCAGAGGGGAAAAAACAACATTAGACTGAAAATAAATAAAATGACAAATAGAAAATACTAGAGAAAATTAGCGAAATAACAATTGGTTCTTTGAAAGATCAAGAAAATTGACAAAACTTTAAATAGACTGACCAAGGTAGAAAAAAACAAAAGGTGAGATCCAAATTAAATCAACAACATATGAAAAAGATTATATTATATATTATGGCAAGTGGGATTTATGATGGAATGACAGGTTGGCTTAACATATGAAAATCTACCAATGTAAAAGACCATATTAACAGCATTAAGGGTAAGATCCACAGAATAAAGTCAGTAGATATTGAAAAGCATTTAACAAAACTTAACATCCTTTCCTAATAAAAACACTCAACAAAGTAAGAACACAAGGAAATGTCCTCAACCTGATAAAGGCCACACACACACACACACACACACACACACACACACAAGCATAGATAACCTCATAATTGATGGTGAAAGACTGAAAGTTTACCTTCTAAGATTAGGAAAAAGACAGAGACATTCATTCTCACCACTTCAACATTGTACTGGAGGCTCTAACTGGAAAAATTAGGCAAGAAAAGAAAAAAGGCACCCGGATTGGAAAGGAGAAGTAAAACTATCTCTATTAGCAGAGTATGCAGACAATCTCAAAGAACTGACCCCACTGCAAGAAAGAAATCTTAAAAAAACAAACAAACAAACAAACAAACCCGGAAGAACCTGTTAGAACTAATATACAAATTCAAAAAGGTCACAGGATACATGACCAATATGCAAAAAACCACTTATCTTTCTATATCCAAGCAATGAACATCTTTACCTGAGTAATGAACAAGCTAAATAAAAAACCAATTCCATTTGCAATGGCATAAAAATAAATTTAACAAAAAAAAAACACTAAGATTTATACACTGAAAACCACAGAACACCACTGAAAAAAATCTAGACCTAAATAAATGAAAAGACCCATGCTAAAAGACTAGGAAGACTTAATGTTTTCACAATTTAATCTATGAATTCAATGCAGTTCCCATTAAAAAAAAAAAGCTGATAAGGTGATCCTATGGAAATGCAAGGGATCTAGAATAGCCAAAACAATACCGAAAAAGAACAAGGTTGAAGGACATACCCTGATTTTAAAACTTCTCCAGAGATACAGTAATTGAAACAGTGTAATGCTGACTATAGAATAAGTGTGTGCATGGATCAATGCAAAAAAAATTCACAGTCCAGATATAAACTCTTATATTTGTGGTCAACTGATTTTCAACAAGGGTGCCAAGATCATTAAATGGAAAAACAAAACAAAACAGTTTTTTCAATAGCTAAATGTAAAAGAATGAAGTTGGATCCTTAACTCACACCATCTATAAAAATAAAGTCAAACTGGATTACAGACCTTAAAGGTAAGCGAAATATATAAAACCCTCATAAGAAAAGTTGAGAGTCAACCTTCAGATCAGGCAATAGTTTCTTAGATTTAACATCATAGGTACAAGTGACAAAATAAGCAAACTGAACTTTATCAAAATCTAAAAAATTTTGTGTGTCAAAGAATATGATCAAGAAAGAGAAAAGACAACCTACAGAATGGAAGAAAATATTTGCAAATTATATACAGTCAACCTTCAGTATCCTTGGAGGATTGGTGCCAGGATCCCCCTGGGATATCAAAATCTGTGGATGCTCAAGTCCCTTCTATAAAATAGTATTTGCATACAACTTACACAATCCTTGTATATACTTTAATTAATCTCCAGATTACTTATAATACCTAATACAATGTAAATGCCATGTAAATAGTTGTTATACTATATTTTGTTTATCCTATTTTTCTTTTCATATTTTTTTTTGTAAATATTTTCCATTTGTAGTTGGTTGAATCTGTGATTGCAGAACCTACAAATACAGAGGGCTGAATGTATCTAACAAGAGACTTGTATCCAGACTATATAAGTAACTCTTACAAGTCAATAATAAACAGGTTAACTTAGATATAAATAATATAAATATATTTACATCAAATGTATATATTTTATAAAATTTTACAGTTTATTTTTATATACTACATAGGTATATTTATATACTATATGCCTGGCACATATTAGATACTCAATAAGAGTTAGGTATAATTTTTATTAAATTCCCAAGTTATTTGTGTATTAACAAGGAATGATGTTTTCTGTAGAATGCCTACAGCTATGTGACCATACTTTCCAAACCAAATATAAACCAAATATAGACTTGTTAACTTCAACCCTCCCTTTTTCTTTCTCTCCTTCCTTCCTTCCTTCCTTTCCTTCCCTCCCTTCCTCCCTCCCTCCCTCCTTCCTTCCTTCCTTTCCTCCTGCCTGCCTTCTTTTTCTCCCTCCCTCCCTCCCTCTTTCCTTCCATCCTTCTTTCCTTCCTTTTTCTTTCTTTTCCATTTTCATTTTTGAATTAGAGGAGAATCCATAGAGTAATGTGAAAGCAATTATTAGGAAACTACAGGAATAAAGAATGGCCAGTCCATAGGCAGAGCAAGCCTACTTCAACTCCATTTCTGAAAACCAAAAATTATTTCTAGGTTTAGTAAAATAAGTTCTGAATAACACACAAACACACAAATCTAGTTTACAGAATTATATAATAAAACTTAATTATAATTTACACAATTACAAAATGAGCAAAGAATCTGAATTAGACATTTCTCCAAAGATATACAAATGTCACTTCAGAAGATGCTCGCATGGTTGTCATTGGGAAATGCAAATGAAAATCAAGAGGTATCACTTCCCATCCACTAGGATAGCTATAACAAAAAAAATCAGTAACAAATTAGGATGTGGAGAAATTGCAACTCTCATTCATGTAGTGGGATTGTAAAGTGGTTCAGTTGCTTTGGAAAACATTTTAACAGTTCCTCAAAAGGCTAAACAGAGTTACCATATGATGCAGCAATTCTACTCCTAAATATACACCCTAGAGAACTGAAAACTTATGCCCATGCAAAAACCTGAAAATGAAGGCTCACAGAATAATATTCATGATAGCTAAAAATGGAAGCAACCCAAATGTCCATGGGTGAATTAATAGATAAAAAATGTGGCATATCCATATACTAGATATTATTTTTGATCATCAGAAGGAATGAAATTCTGATACATGCAACAACATGGATGAACCTTGAAAACATTATGCTAAGTAAAAAAAGCCAGACACAAAAGGCTGCACAGTGTATTTATATAAAATATTCAGAATAGGTAAACCCATAGAGATGGAAAGTTGGTTAGTAGTTGTTAGGGGAGAAGAAGTGGAAGGGATCATTGCTAATCAGTACGGGATTTCTTTTAGGGAGCAATGAATGTTTTAAAATTAGAGGTGGTGGCTGCATAACTCTAAAAATATATTAAAACTCATTAAATGGTCCACTTTAAAAGGGTGCATTTTATGCCATATGAATTATATACAAACAAAGCTGTTAGAAAAAAGAACATCATGGAAATGATTGTTAAAGGAAGTATACAGTTGGTTATGATGAAAAAAGCAACAGTGCGAGCAAAAATACAGATAAGGAGACCATAACTCTCCATTTCAGAGAAGACAACCTTGATCCTGGCCATGGAAATGGACAAAAGAGGTTAGACTGTGGAAACATAATCAAAGAAGAAAGCAACACATGTGGGACTTAAGAGAACTAGCTTAGCTTAACATATTACACCAGGGTATTGTGCTTAAGACCAAACAGCTGGTAGTACCAATGACAGAAAACTAAAGTGGAAAGGCCCATTGAAGGTTCTGGGGAAGACAGGAGTTTTACTGAGCTGTGCTTATTTTTAGGTTCTTTAAATTACCAAACGGTAACAGTATGGATTATAAAAGATTTTTTTTTTTCTAGTAAAATGGAGAAAGAAAAGAATTAAGATTAGAATATCAACTGGACAGTTTTTCATGTTTGAATATTAGCTGAAAGGTGTGTACAGTGAGCTTATCAAGTAGATCTCAAGGAAGAGAGGAAGCAGCCCCATCACCTCATTCTTGGGTGATACACATAATTACCTTCTCATTCCTTCACTCCTTTTCTTCAAGCAGCTGTCTGTGGCATGTGGGTAGCAGAGTTTGAAGTGTAGCAGGTGTTTGTAATTTCCTTTCTCAAGGTCACAGGTGACTCTGCCAGTGCACTACAAAAACCACAGCTTCTGGGCCCCTTTCTTCCCACTAAACCCCAAGATCCCCTTCTCACATCCAGATTACTCTGCTACTTACATATCTTTAACCCAATCCACAGCTATTAGAACTGAAGTGCCCTCTTCCCAGGAAATTGACTAAGATTCTATCCACTAACCTCAAATCGTTATCCGTTTGAAACTTCTTTGAGGGTTGATGGAATGTTTTCCAAGAAATGTTTTAGAAGTTGGCTCTCTTAGATAACTTCCATAGTGGATTTATTAAGAAGGCAAAATCAAGGTCGTCATGCTCTTTTTAGCTGTCTTTCTGGTCAGCTTATCCAGCGATGCCTATTGTCTCTAACCTTCATTACCACCCTCCCTGCTTAATCCCACTGAAAGTTACAGTTATGTTACAAAGATCAGAAGAGATAACATACAGTATGTAGCAGGGCTTTTAAAAATATACATTGTTTCATACATGTTAACTGCTGTTATTTACTACCTAAACTGCTCTCAATTTTCACAATATTTGCCTTATGCCACTGAATGACATTAGAGTTTAATGGTTTATTCACATAAACTGATTCTGCTTTTAGAGAGTTAATATTTTTGGCTCATTTATCATAATGAATTAATGTATTAAATCTAAATGGTTCTAGAAGACTTTTGTCTCAGTTTTCCCATTGGCAAATGGTAATAATAATAATAATAATTTACCTCATAGAATTATTATGACATTCAAGTGAGATCATCTATGTAAGACACTTTGCATAGTGCATAGTAGGTGCCCAATAAATGTTAGGTACAATTATTATTCGATTACTGAAGTTCTTCTAATTATCACAGAAGAAAGGTGTTTTGTAGTAAAATATTTCTATAGAATACCCACAGCTATAAATGTGATCATATTTTCTAAATCAAATGCATATCTACTAAGTGGAATTCCTCTGCTGAAAACCAGGTTTTATTTTCAGATTTGATAAAAATAAGCTCTGAATCCAAAAAGTGCTCCCAGAGAAGTCTGTGGATGTTGCCATAAGATAGTACCAGCCAGAGATATGCCGACAAGAAAACTTGATGAAGTTTGATTTAAAATACAGAATAAGAAGAGTTTTTTCCCCCCCTAGGATTTATTTTACTTAATCTTTATTCATCTAGCTAATCTGTGACCCAATTATGTAGTTATACCAAGTGTGTCTGTGTTAGTGACTGCTGTAGGGCTATCTCTGTTAAAGACTAATCACACTGCTGGGGACACTGAGATGACAGGATAGAGTATCACAAGAAGATGAAACTTGGTGAACTCGAATGTTTATCACGGCAAAAAAACACTCTATGGAACATTAGTGGGGCAGATAGCAGATGTCCATCTAGGCAGGAAAAGCATGGTACTAGCAGTGTGATAACCTTTGATTAAATTTTTCCCCAAATAGAAAGGAGCATTTCACAATAATATGTGTTAATTTTTTTTTCTTTTCCAAATAATTGTTTCCTTCATTTCATGGCATGTTAATTCAAGGTTTGCCTCCTGCTAGTGACTATATTACTGCTTCCTTAGAGTGATCAAATTTTATTTTCCTTTCGGGGAAAAAAATCATAAGTAACTAAATCTTATTTTAAAAGACATGCAATAAATGCTTTGTTAAAGCACAATACAACACTGATATTACCATTAAGTAACAACACTTCCCAAGCAAAATGACTTAAAAATAAAAACTTCAATTGACTGCAGGAAAATAAATGGTTGCCATTTTGATTTTGTGCACTGCTTAATATTTTTCTAATGTTTTTGAATAAAGAAAACTTATATGAGGCATTATAAAACTTATCAATGTTACAAAGTTTGGAAGAGCACTATTACCATAGTTGAAAAAATCAAGATTCAAAGGAATTTTGACAAGCAGGGTAGTGAGCCAAAAATGAATCTATGAAATACAGTAAAAATAAATGGTCAATTTTGCACTTACAGTTAAATAGTAATAGCTAATGGCTGAGAGATTACTGTGTGTTAGACACAGTACTTAATACCTGAAACAACAGAATAATATTAACAAGGTAGACACCACTATCATCTTCTTTCCAGATATCAGGATAATGAGGCACTAATATATAAATAATGAGAAGATTTGTCTTGACAGCATTATCTTTAAAAACATCAAGGAGTTATGGTAGGTCACAATTCAATAACAAAATATCCAGATAACAGAAACCAGTAATACCATTACATTTTTTGTATCATAATTGGAACATCAAGTCCAGTTCTGGATGCCACTTTTCTGAGGAACATAAATATACTGGAAAGGAATCAATATTAAGAGAAGTAAAAAAAGAAAGAAGGACATAGCCTAAAAAAGAGAAGAACAAGATGAAACTGATGTCCTCAAACATTTTAAGAGCTATATTTACATAAGAGGAAACTGATTTGTACTACAATGATCTAAATGCAGAGCAGAGCTAATATACTAATTATTTGTAGAAAAGAATAAAACTTGAGTAATTAATGAACACAGTGTTCTTAACACAGAACTAGTTTTTATATTTTCCAAAAAAGATTGTGTCCACAAGTAAAGGTACTCTTTCTTCAGTAACTAGTGATACCTTCTTTTCATATGCTGAAGTTAAATGACTAGAAATGTATAGAGACTAGAAATGTCTTAATACTCTTATCACAATATCCCATTATTAGTAGATAACACAGTCTTTGAAAAACTCTTGATGGAAATCTCAATAACTTCAGAGGCTTTTAGGTAACATGTTAAGTAAAGAGAAAATAACTTCCTAGCTCTATATTTACTATGTGTGTGTGATCCTAGGGAAGCCTCTCTTCACTTTTCAGTGCCTCAGTTTCAAATTTATAAAATGGGAATAATAATACCTATAAAATAGAATTACGCAGATTAAAAGAAAGTAGACATAAAGACATGAGAACTATATACTGGTAACACAGTAAGTGTTCAATACATGTAAGCCTTTATCATATCATTAATGTTCACAACAAAGCACTACTAAGTTTAATAATTTTATGTCACCCATGCTGCAGTGCAGGGTGCGACCATAGTTCATTGCAGTCTTGAACTCCTGGGCTCAAGTGATCCTTCTGCCTCAGTCTCCAGAGTGGCTGGGACAAGAAGTGCGTGCCACTGCGCTTGGCTAATTAAAAAAAAAGTTGTTTTTAAGAGATGGGGTCTTGCTATGTTGTCCAGGCCAGTCTTGAACTCTTGGCCTCAAGCAATCCTCCTTCCTCGGCCTCTCAGAGTGCTGGGATTACAGGCATGTGCCACTGCAACTGGCTCTTTTTTTTAATATTAGAAAAAATAGTGAGGCTATATGAAATGAATAAAAAAGATTACTGGGTGTTCATTCAATAGAACACTAGGCAGCCTGACCAGTGCCCTCCCTCTTTCACACCATATACTACACATGTTCTCCAACCCATCTGCTGGCTAAATTGCACAGATATCTGGATGCCACATCCCACTGCTTAGCACTGTTTATCAAGCACCGGGTTTATGAAGGTGGAGAGACTGGACCCTATAGTAAAGAGACTTAGATTCTAATTTACGGACAACAACTAACCTATGCCCTCTTATTAAGCAGCATGAAGTTTTCAACAAAAATGGTGGTGGGCGTTAACTGCCACATGCATAACACAGGGAAGTAAATTCTAACTGAATCCTAAGAATGAATGAAATAAGTGAGCATTCAAAGGATGACTATAAAAGATGTGCTTCAGGTTTCTGCTCTAATATATTGTCTTTGAGCAATAAGAGCAGCTGAAAAAGATTCACAGAACATTAGAACCACAAGTTGACTTTAAGATCAATTTCTTCAACTTTCCTCATTTTACTAATTAGAAAAATAAGTCCCATGGTAAGAGACCTTGCCACAACTGACCTACTCTACTCCTTTCTCAAATGCTAAAACCCAGTTTGCATCTTTCTCCTGCCTCGTTCATATTGCTGGATCTTTCTTTCCATCTGAGAAATATTTATCTTGAATGGCATACTGTTGTATAAGTACCCGAACTTTACTTTTTACTTTTACAGAACATAGAAAAAGAAATATTTATTTCACATCTACATAGGTTTATATCATGGCATTCTTCTGGCGAAATGTTTTCTTTTCTGAAATAAATCAGTAACATAAACAAGACTAAATTAAATTGCTATTTTATTTTCCATCTCGTGTCATGAAGGCCCTCTTGAATTGCTTCTGATTCATCATGCCTCCTAGTGTGACCATCCAGCTTCCCTTCTGGGCCCTGCTCCCATTCTCACAGAGATAGCATTAAAAACTCCCTCTGGCCGGGTACGGTGGCTCAAATCTATAATCCCAGCACTTTGGGAGGCCAAGGTGGGCGGATCACGAGGTTAGGAGTTTGAGACCAGCCTGGCCAACATGGTGAAACCCTGTCTCTACTAAAAACACAAAAATTAGCTGGACATGGTGGTGGGCGCCTGTAATCCTGCTACTTGGGAGGCTGAGGCAGGAGAATTGTTTGAACCTGGGAGGCAGAGGTTGCAGTGAGCCGAGATGGCGTCACTGCACTCAGCCTGGGCAACAGGGCAAGACTCTGTCTCAAAAATAAATAAATAAATAAAAACAACAACAAAAAGATACAACTCCCTCTATTTCCATACTCGCATTGGTTTCTGAGATACTACAGTATCCCTGATCTACTGCCTGCCTTTTTACCATTTATCTTCTTTGAGGGCTTTTCTTCCAACTTTTAAAATATAGACTACATCCAGGCTGGTCCTCTGTTCTTATTTAGTCTTATAGTTTCACTATATATACAATTATTCACTTAAGCACTATCTACTGAAGGACTATAAATAGTGGTAAGATGGATATGGTTCATGCCGTCGTGGAACGTACATCTAATTGATGAAAACCAGATAAGAAAAGAAATAAAACATTCTAAATTGGGATAACTGTTAAGAAAGAAAAAGAAGGCGTAATAATAAATACTAACGAGGGAAAATCTATTTCAGATAGAGTGGTGAAGGAAAGTCTTTTGAAAAGTTAACCTTTACCTGGGATCTAAAGAAAAAGCTTATTATGCAAAAGGTTGTGTATATTCAGGGGCAGAGAGATCAAATGCTTGAAGGTCTATGGGTGAATGGGAGAAATGTTGGTTGTGCTCAAGAAACTCAGAACAGAGGGTAACACAGGATGATGCTGAAGAGATAGGCAGAGAGCAGATCATGCAAGGCCCTGCTGGCCCTAGGAAAGGGTTTGGGTTTTATCCTAAACGTAAGGAGAAGTTATTGAAGGTGTTAAGCAGGAGGTTAACCTATTCTGACTCACACTTTTAAAAGACCACTTTGGCTGTCATGACTTATCGAACTGATGAATAAGGTGGTCATATATTTAGGGTTGCCCCAGATAGTCCCAGTTCATGCCTATTTTCCTGGTGTAACTTAACTTCTGCACTGATTCAGGGAAGAGTCACAATATGCAATGAACAAATACAGACATAAAACAACAACAACAAAAGAAAACAAAACAAAAAGGACGAAGAAAGAAAATTGACTAAGACACAAGCAAGCTGTGGGAGGCAACATTCATCAGACTCCCTTGTTCCTGATCTCCCTGACCTAACTGGGACCCTTGGGTCCTCCCCTTTGATTCTTGAACTAGTTTTACTTCTCAAGCCTGAAATATGTTCTTGTCCTTAATAGCTGGCTATCTCTTGTAGTTAAATAATACTCAGCAGCTGGTGTACAGAAGAAATATATCAAGTGAGGTCCTTGCATTAATTCACTTATTCCTCATAACAATCCATGAGGTAGGTATTATCCCCATTTACAGATGAGAAAACTGAAGCACAAAGAGGTAAAGAAACATGACTAAAGACAAACACAGTCAAAGAATCAGGACTTAATGCCAGGTAATTTGGTTCTGGAATCAAGTGTTCTTTATCTAATACTGCTTCTCAGTGTGAGATACCGTAGCCATATTTAGGAACTGCAAGTAGCTCAGAGTGGCCAGAATGAGTAGTGGGGAGAGACTGGACATAAGTTTAGAAAAGTAGCAGAAGGATTTCAAATGATATGCAAAACAACTAAGTTTTCCTCTGGTAGGTGATGGGGTACACCACAAGATCTTAAATACATGATCATATTTGTGCTTTAGAAAAACAGCTCTGCGGAATAGATTTGGGAGGTGGGTAGGAGGAGAATGGTTCCTGATTCAGCTTTTTCTAAAGACTCTGGACCTGCACCTCCTTCCTGGATGGGGCCTTTGGATACCAATTGTGAAGAACCTGCACACAGTGATAATACATGACTTCCCACAACCTAGGCCTGGGTCTTCCAACGATGAGATCTCCCTTTTGAACTACAACTTTTCTTTGAGTCCCTTTCATCAGCTCTCATCTCCAAGTCTTTTTTATAAGCATACCTCTATTTGCGTTTCCACATTGATTCTTTTAGTCCCCTTATTCAAATCCTTGTCACCACAAATGTAGACTTCTGTAGCTTCATAGCTCAGTTACCGTCTTCCTATCACCACCACCAGCAATTTCATGAGCTGCTTTTATTTTAATCCTTTTAAAACATGACTCCCTTGTTCATATTATTCTCATGATCAAATGCCTTACTGTTGCTTATGCAGATAGTCTTAACTGTTAATCTAACATTCAAGGATCTTTATAAATCATGCCCAAATCACATTTTCTAATCTTCCACTATCTCATCTACTCTGCTGCAGTCAAATTGTCTATCCATCTATAAACTGTGTGTACACAGTGTGTCCTTCTTCTATCATCTTTGGTCACACTGTTACTCTGGTCTAGCAAATCTTATTCTTTTAAAAATTCCATCCTTTCAAGATCTGGTTTAGCACTTTTCAACGCTAAACAGCCTTCCCAAACCACTCCAGTACTGGGAATTCCTATAGCACTCAAAGCCGTACAACATATTCCTGTACTTGGGCATAAACTGCCTCGGTGACATGACATCACTTTTGTTATTGCTCTGAATTTTTTATTCATTTCATATATTAGGATTTAGCTGTTTACAGGTCACTTTTCTAATGACATCAAGAACTACTCAAAGATACATTATATAGGTATATATATAAAATATATATCTAAAGACCTATAAAACCATGTTTTACACTTTTTTTTTTTTGGTATTTCTACTTTTCCCACAGTACTTCCATACCTCCCCAGTGCTTGGTATGGTACAATCCTATGTATATTGTATACTTAATGTTTCCTGATAATTCAGAAAATTCAATTTATGCTGCTGTTATATCTTCCAGTAATATAAAATTTTCAGAATTTTAAGTTTTCCAGAAAAATTTAGCAAAACCAAAAGAGAAATGGAGAAAAAAAAGTCTAAGAAAAACATAAATGCCAGTGGAGTATGCCAACAGGAAAAAAATCAACATAAACTTCATAATTTATAATGTTTGGAGAAATAAACTGATGTGCAGATACTTAAAAAAATGTTATATTATGGAAAACTACAAGTGGCTGTTAAAGAGAACCTATTTTGCATTTATATTTGAATTTCAATAGAACTACTTTGAATTGCTACTTTATTGATAAGTGAAAACAAGTTCTTTTATGACAAGTTATAAAAGCTTATAGTTTATCATTTCCCTCTCCACCCTGCAATTACCTACAGGAAGAGATTGGCCATGGATTCTATTTTATGAGTTTTATAGGGGCCCATTCACCCCAGTTTACATACTATGAATTCTTGGAAAATGCAATAGATTGTAGAAAATAAAGTGCTTCCTTTGAATAAAGGACATTTCACTTGAACTCATATATATATCTACATATAAGCTGTCCTGAATATTATGTTAAAATATGAAATAGCCATATTTTTCATGAATATACGTATAAAGTATGCAAAAGTGTAATAGTGCAATAGGTAGCAATCTTGTGAAACTACAGAATGGGCTAAACAATGATAACAATCTAACAACAATAACAACCCGACAGTTGTTGAGTAAGTACAGATATTACATAATCTAAGAGACAGGATAAAATTTAATTTGTATGATTCAGATCAGTATATTTACAAAGAAGTTTAGTGTTAAGGGCAAACGACATTACAAACATCTCAGAAATACTTCAGAATAACAAAATAAGTCTAAAACATATTAAAGTTTACTACTGATGAAAAATCATGTGACAAAAATTCATTCAGCCCTTAGAAAACTTGAAGAAGGGTAACTGCAGAAGGAATAAATTAATAGCTTTTAAAATTGGTCTTATAAATAAGAAGCATAATGAATCAAAATTTAAATTTTCAATCAGGTTAGGATGTTTTAAATTCTAATAATTAAAAGAATACTTAAGACAAATGGCAAGTGTTTCATAGTTGGCATAATCCTGATGAGACACTTAAGATTTTATTTCAACCTGTTGTAACAGATGTGTAGGCTTCTGTGAAAATGCAAGCTATAATTTTATATACTGCCCAAAAATCCCTCTACCAGGGGTTACAGGGTCGCTGAATAAAAACTAAAAATATTAATATTGGTGTTACAAGTTTGGAATGTAGGAGCTTTACAAAAATTTAAGCCTCACAAGAGGCTAAAAATTATATATTCAGTATGGCTTATCATGTTTCAATGTCTTTTACATGTATATTAATTCTGCCAGAAAATATGAAAAGCTATGGGATTTGCCATGCATATAACTGTACACTGAAAGGCAGGTATGTTTTAACTATGTTCCTGGGGTAATACTTCCTCATCCAGTTGCCATTTCTCTTTGATTTGCAAGTAAGTCCTTCATTTAAAGTAAATACGGGACTCAAACTTGTGCTGACTTAACAATTAACTAACTTTACACCTGCCTTTTAGGGTTCAGACAATAACCTCTGATTAATCAGAGGCTGATATTATCCTTAACTTACTATAGGCTATAAGCAGGTGCAGAGGGACTAATTCTTAAAGTGGCATGATGTAAGTCTTTTCATATAATCTGATTGTCTCATGTCTTATTTACTCTTCCTATTATCAATAGTACAATGTCTGAATGAATATCATTCAGGACAAAAATTAGTGAAGGAAACCCACACATTTAACCATCAAATCTGACCTAGGAAATTAGGTATAAAGAAAATAAAGCAATATCTGTATTATATGAGCAGGCCACATAGCTTACTTACAGAAGAGAATGACTATCAGTCTGATGTCCAATGTCTCTTCTGCAATACTAAATGCCAGAATGCAAAGATAATCAATTTCTACAATGTTTTGAGGGAAAAGGTATGTTTAAGTAATTAAAAATCTTGGCAAGCTGTCTAATAGCAAAGGCAACTGACAAGTGTTTAAAAATACTTTAAATAACAGTAACTCAGATAATTCACTTCCCATTTTCTAATTCTTGAAAAAAAAACCTAGAAAATGTACTCTGAAATATGAACAAAATTAAGAGCTCAGCATGCTAAAAAAATTAAGTGGTTATAAACAGTTAAAAATAGAAGTTTGATTCTTTTTAACGGAGGGGATGGTCATGCCATGCGGAGATTTTTTTTTTTTTAGTTTCCATCAAAGGCATCTCAAAAACAAATGTGGCACTATTTGTAAAAATGAAAAAAAAATCTCAAACAAAAAAAATCAAAGTTCATGTAATAAATGAAAAATAAAAAGGAAACAAAGAGAGTGAGAGGTGACATGGAACAAAGGGACAGAGGTGGTTTTGTTCTCAGGCTAATCTTTATTTACTGAAGAAACACTGCATTATATTATAGTACTATAGAATCAAACTCAAGTTTGATTCACCATAATCATATGTTTACTGAAAACTTCATTCAGAATTCCAACTTGGAATGTTAAGAAACGTATCTTTCCTTTGAAAACAGGTCTGATAAATTCTTATTTGCTCATTTCCCTCACCTGTTTAATGGCTGCAAATAGCATCTAGCACTCCCCTAGAACTGCCATTCATGGCAGTACTTGGAGCAAGGGGGATGTGGGCATGAAAATGGGTAAAGAAGCAAGCTGGGAATTGGGAGTTGGGCCTGGGGTCGAGAAGTCACTCAGGGTCCCAGCCTCAGCTATTCTAAAACCCTGGCCGGCCCACTCCTTTTCTGTTTTTCTTCTCAGGCTCTAGTAGAGACTTAAAACATGGTATCTCTTCTTTTTGGGTCAGTGGAATAGAAAGTATGGGGCTACAAATATCCCACTTTGATAAATTTTTAGAGAGACTCCTTCTTTTCCTATCTTAGACATTTTCTTCTCTTAAGCCCTTTAAAGAAAATAAGAGAATATTGGTTCAAGGATGGAAATTAAGTAAAATTACATTTCTGTGAAAATCAGACTTTACCTGTCCTAATCTGGGACCAGAGGGCACTGGGTAATTATAATGAGCAGACTTGTGATTCTATTTAGAGGTTATAGAGAAAGGGCAAAGATTAAGTGTTGACAAGCTGGGGGACTGTTGGGGAGACAGGCAGTAATATCCTTAGTTTGCAGTAGAGACACAGAAAAAGAAGAGCAGCTAGTCCTTCCTCAGAAAAATACATCAAAAAGGACTGAGTATGTTATTCAGATACATTAAAATCATAAATTTTTCTTAATTGCCATTCCTTAATTTTTTATTACTAAGGAATAAAATTTATATAATGTTATGGCTATTCTTTTAGCATACTTACTAAAGGATAACTGAAACATACATACTACAGTCAAGTACTTTTTAATGATTATGCTAATTCCTCATGTATTGGTCTTTTCTGGAGTCTCACATATTAAGTTATCAAACATCTTAAATCAATCATTGGGATTTATTACAAACATAAAATAGAGTTAATCTGCTACTAAGGCATATGTTAATCATCAACATAATTCAAATACTTTAATATTATCTTTATTTTCTTAAAATTGGTACAGTTTGAATATCCCTAATCCAAAAACCTAAAATCTGAAATGCTCCAAAATCTGAAACTTTAGGAGCACTGACATGACTTTCAAAGAAAATGCACATTGGAACATTTTAGATTTCTAATTTTTGGCTCAGGTATGCAGGAAATGTAACCCAAATGTTCCAAAATTTGAAAAAGACCAAAATCCAAAATGCTATTGGTCCCAAGGATTTTGGATAAGGGATACTCAGCCTCTGTATTACCAAATCTTTCTCACAACAGGAAATGAAGAATCACAGGAAGTACCTGGAAGACTTATGAATACAAAGGATAAGAAATAAGAGTAGAATTAGGGAATGTATAGTATACTCTATATCACCTTATGAGGTGTTCAACAGGAAACTAGCAACTAATGTATGTTTCACACAAATATTATATTCAGGGACTAAAAGGGTATCTAATTCTCTTCCTTCTATTAATACAATTAAAAATATAGTAAATAGATGCTATAATTGTTAAATGCCTTTCGTTGTTTGATAGTAATAGAAGACGGATAAAAGATAAAACTTCAGTTCTATAATAATAAAGCAAAGTAACCTATAAGAGAAATGAAGCATAATGCCTTTTTTCACTATTATAAAACATTCACTTTAAATAATCATGCTAGTGCACAAAATAACATTCATTTCTAGAAGAGTTAAAATCAATTTGCATAAATATTTACATTACTTTATCAAATCTATAAATTGTTTCTAAGTTAACAATATTAATATGAACAAATCTTGCAGGGATATAACTTTTGGCAAAAGAGAGGCTGTAAGAGTTTTCTACAATGGCATTGTGACTACAACCAGTATAATTCTGTAGTTTCTTAATACTTTTAACAATTCAGCAACAGACTGTCTTACCGTTGGTGCTGTATCTACCTGATGGTTACAAGGCTTTCTTTCCATGCTGATAACCCCTGTGGAAAGAAAATATTGTGAATATTTGGTTATTAAGCTTGTCCATTTTATGTTGAAAATATTTATGCCATTTTATTGGAAAAACATTTATTATGACTCACACAGCTTACAAGAAAAAAGTCTCACTTGGAAGGCAGGGTCCTTTTAAGTTGTATGACGAATTCTTTGGTCAGAAACAGTTGGTGAGTTTAGCTACACTGACTCAAGGTTAGCTAAGCCATTTTTCCCATTCAAGTGATGTCTAGCAATAGCGCAAGATGTGTCCATATCCTGTTCTCAGCTCAAAAATTACACCATTATCTGGGTTCTGCTGCTTTTCTTCCGTGAAAGTTTTATTTCTGATTCAAAGATACAAAGTTTTTAAAAAGAAATATCACAAGGGCTATGAAGTGAATCACCGCTGTCTTATTTTCTCAAAAGAATAAATAAATCCATCTGAATTTTTCTTTGATCATCTGACTTCCTATTATGACATATTCTATTTACTCAATCACCATCAGTATCTGAAGAAAAAGTTTCCCTGATTCCCTCCTTTAAAATGATAACACAGATGGCTAATCTTGAAATACCCTTTTATCATGTGTGGATTTATCTTTTTGTTCCCAATGTTCTCTACTTCATTTCTTTAAACAGCCTTTCAGGATGTGACACAGGGCACCTCATCTGTAAAGATACTGGTTCAAAGTCTAACTCAAGTTAAAAATGAACACAAGTGTGGGTCTTGTTTAATTCCTAATTTCTGTCCACCAGCAAACTAACAAGTAAATTAGGATATTAACATAGTTTGTTCAAATAATGCTAAAGGCTGTCATATGCAGGACTAGTCCAAGGTGCGAACTACAATGTCTGTTAATAGCAATTAGCAAAATTCCAGTTTAAATGTTAGTTCCTCTTCTACAAGCATATGACTCATTTTTCTTAAAGTATGGTAAGGGATTAAGTGAGATCAACACAAACAATCACTTTCTATCACTTTGCAAGGGTATTTTCAAAATGAATCATGAAACTTGATTAAAGTAATATAGTTTTTGTTTCATTAATTTTTTTTAACATTTATTGTTAGCCAGTGAAGTATGAAGCACTATACTACCTTCATTCAATTAACTAATATTATTGAGTAGTTATACTTGGTATTCAGTGATAAAAAGATGAATATATTACAGTTTCTGACTGTAAGAGTCTAGTAAAACATGGATATCTTTTTTTCTGAAGAACTACCACAGAGCAAATGAACAGTTTCATCTTAAGTGTAATAAAATCTTTCAGGTGATTTTGATGGAAAGACACTCTTATTGATAGAGTAACACTGGTTTTGGGTTAATTTTTTTTTTCAAAGGGTAAAATACGCAGGCAAATAAATAATGTAGACTCCTATTGTAAGATTTTAACAATACAGAAATATACAGAGATTAAATTGTGAAATCCCAACTTTGTCAGCCCCTGTCGTCTCACAATCCTAGCTGCGATCACTGAGAACAGGCTTGGCACACTGGCTTTAAAATGAGAGCGGTCAGGCCAGAGTTCAGGAATTAGCAACATCTTACAAGTGTCTTCTCACTATTGCAATCTGACTGCTCTCAAACTGACCTAGGCTGATTACTGATTTTTAAATTCTTATTTAAATAGAAAGTAATTTTAATTGGAGAAAAGGAACTTTAAAATAATGAAAACCAAAACAAACAAACCAGGCAAAAATCTATATCCACAGTTTATACAATCACAAGAAAAAAAAAAACCCCTACAGATTTTAGAGTTTCAATTTTAGGATAAGAACATGTTGAAAATCAGAAATTCAAAAAGTGGATTATCCAAATTTATGATCTTAGTTTTAAATTTAGATTACATAAAAGAAACAATCATGAGAGTGAACGGGCAATGAACAGAGTGGGAAAAAATTTTTGCAATCAACCCATCCGACAAAGGGCTAATATCCAGAATCTACAAAGAACTAAAACAGATTTACAAGAAAAAGCAAACAAACCCATTCAAAAGCGAGCAAAGGACATGAACAGACATTTTTCAAAAGAAGACATATGAGGCCAACAAACATATGAAAAAATGCTCATCATCACCAGTCATTAGAGAAATGCAAATCAAAACCACACTGAGATACCATCTCACGCCAGTTAGAATAGTGATCATTAAAAAATCTGGAGACAACAGATGCTGGAGAGGATGTGGAGAAACAGGAACACTTTTACACTGTTCGTGGGAGTGTAAATTAGTTCAACCATTGTGGAAGAAGGGTGGTGATTCCTCAAGGACCTAGAAATAGAAATTCCATTTGACAAAGCAATCCCATTACTGGGTATATATCCAGAAGATTATAAATCATTCTATTATAAAGACATATGCACACGTATGTTCTCTGCAGCACTGTTTACAATAGCAAAGACCCTGAACCAACCCAAATGCCCATCGATGATAAACTGGACAAGGAAAATGTGGCACATATACACCATGGAATATTATGCAGCCGTAAAAAAATGATGAGTTTGTGTCCTTTGTAGGGACATGGATGAATCTGGAAACCATCATTCTCAGCAAACTGACACAAGAACAGAAAATCAAACACTGTATGTTCTTACTCATAGGCGGGTGTTGAACAATGAGAACACATGGACACAGGGAGGGGAGCATCACACATTGGGGTCTGTTGAGGGGGACTAGGGGAGGGGGAGCAGGGGGTAGTGAGGTTGGGGAAGGATAACATGGGGAGAAATGCCAGATATAGGTGACAGGTGGATGAAGGCAGCAAACCACATTGCCATGTATGTACCTATGCAACGATCCTGCACGATCTGCACATGTACCCTAGAACCTAAAGTACAATAAATAATATATTTTAAAAAAGAGAATCTGTTACATAAATAAATAAAAATTTAGATTACATATAGAAATAATATCACTTGGAAATACAATCATGGATGTTGGTTCAAGCTTGCAGTAAAAAATATATAGAAAGAAATAAACTTTAGAAAAAATGTATAAAAATAGCTTCCTATTTTAAGTAAACTTTAATTTAAAAAATCTGTATTTGTATCTCATTTCACTTTTATTAAGGTATAACAATAATTGAAAGCTCATAATAAGCAGCTTGCTATAACGGTATTATATGTCTACTTAGCTATGCCATGGTACCCAGATACTTGATCAAACATTAGATATTTCTTTGTAGGTTTTGGATGGAATTAACATTTAAATCAACAAGGTTTGAGTAAAGCACATTGCCTTCCATAACGTAAGTGGGCCTCATCCAATCAGATGAAGGATGATAAGACTTAAGAAAATGACAACTCACCTGAGAGTGAGGAGATTCTGCCAACAGGCTGCCTTCAGACTGGAATTGCAACTCTTTCCTACGTCTCCCACCTGTTGTTCTACCCTGCAGATTTTGGTCTTGGCAGCCCCTACAATGTTGTGAGACAATTCCTTAAAACCTTTCTCCCTCTATGGACTTCCTACTGGTTCTGTTTCTCTGGAGAATGCTAATAATATACTTACTTTCTAGGAAATATGAAATAAATGAAAATACTATTGTTTATACTCTAAATTATAAATGTTATATTCATTCAATATAATTGTGTAGAAATATAGTTAAAATGTTGATGTTATTATGAAATATTTTAAAATCTGCATATATCCTAATGAGCTCAGGAATATAGAATACAGGTAGAGTAAATCGACTTATCAACAAATAAAAATGAAAAAAATTACAAAGGCAGTCTGTCGGCAGAATAGAGAATCAATCTATCAATAAATATTACTGCTAGGTTGTCCATTCTAACAATGTCTGCCTTTCAATGATTTGACTATTTACATTTAATGCAATTACTCATATGGCTTTGAGTTTCTTGTAGATTCTGGATAGTAGTCTTTTGTCACATGCATACTTCCAGATTTTCTCAAAGATGGCCAAACAGGAACAGCTCCTACCTGCAGTTACCAGTGTGAGTGATGCAGAAGGCAGGTGATACCCACACTTCCAACTGAGGTACCAAGTTCATCTCACTGGGACAGGTTAGACAGTGGGTGCAGCCCAAGGAGGGCAAGTCAAAACAGGGTGAGGTGTTGCCTCACCAGGGAAGTGCAAGAGGCCAGAAAACTCCCTCTCCTAGTGAAGGGAAGCCATTAGGGACTCTTCCCGACACTATGGCACTCTGGCCCAGATACTGTGCTTTTCTCATGGACTTCACAACCCACAGACCAGGAGATTCCCTCAGGTGCCTACAACGCTAGCACCTCGGGTTTCCAGAACAAAACTGGGTGGCCATTTTAGCTGCAGCAATTTTATTTTCTCATACCCTAGTAGCACCTGGAACGCCAGCAAGACAGAACCGCTCATTCCCTGAGAAAGGAGGCTGAAGCCAGGGAGCCAAGTGATCTGGCTCAGCGGGTCCCACCCCCATGAAAACAGCAAGCTAAGATCCACTGGCTTGAAATTCTTGCAGCCTGCACAGCAGTTTGAGCGCAACCTGAGATGTTCAAGCTGGGTGTGGGGGAGAAGCATCTGCCACTGCTGACGCTCAGACAGGTGTAAACCTCGCCTGTGTAAACAAAGTCACTGGGGAGTTTACACAGCAACTGGGCAGAGCCCACGGCAGCTCAGCAAGGCCTTCTGCAGGCAGACTGACACTAGACTCCCTTCTTGCTGGGCAGGGCACCTCTGAAAAAAGGCAGCAGCCCGTCAGGAACTTATAAATAAAGCCTCCATCTTCCTGGGACAGAGCATGTGGGAAAAGAAGCGGTTGTGGGTTCAGCTTCAGCAGACCTAAACGTCCCTGCCTGGCAGCTCTAAAGGGAGCAATGGATCTTCCAGCACAGCGCTTGAGCTCTGATAGGGACAGACTGCTTCCTCAAGTTGCTCTCTGACCCCTGTGTATCGTAACTGAGAGAAACCTCATACAGGAGAGCTCTGGCTGGCATCTGGCAGGTACCCTTCAGGGACGAAGCTACCAGAGGAAAGAACAGGGAGTAATCTTTGCCCTTCTGCAGCCCCCCCAGGTGACTCTCAGGCAAGCAGGGTCTGAAGTGGACCTCCAACAAACTCCAGCAGACCTGCAGCAGAAGGGTCTGACTGTTAGAAGGAAAACTAACAAACAGAAAGAAATAGTTTCAATAGAAGGACGTCCTTCTGTTGAACAGATCAACAGAAAGCACGTCTACTCAGAGACCCCATCCAAACTCACCAACTTCAAAGACCAAAGGTAGATAAATCCACAAAGATGGGAAGAAACCAGTGCAAAAAGGCTGAAATCTCCAAAAACCAGAATGCCTCTTCTCCTCCAGGGGTTCACAACTCCTCACCAGCAAGGGAACAAAACTGGATGGAGAATGAGTGTGATGAATTGATAGAAGTAGGCTTCAGAAGGTGGGTAATAAAATTCTCCGAGCTGAAGGAGTATGTTCTAACCCAGAGCAAGGAAGCTAAGAACCTTGAAAAAAGGTTAGACGAAATGCTAATTAGAATAACCTGCATAGAGAAGAATATAAACAACTTAGAGCTGAAAAACATAGCATGAGAACTTTGTGAAGCATAAATAAGTTCCAATAGTCGAATCGATCAAGCAGAAGAAAAGATATCAGAGGTTGAAGCTCAACCCAATGAAATAAAGCCAGAAGGCAATATTAGAGAAAAAAGAGTGAAAAGAAATGAATAAAGCCTCCAAGAAATACGGGATTATGTGAAAAGAGCAAATCTACATTTGATCAGTGTATCTGAAAGTGACAAGGAGAATGAACCAAGTTGGAAAACACTCTTCAGGATATTATCCAGGAGAACTTCCCCAACCTAGCAAGGTAGGCCAACTTTCAAATTCAGGAAATACAGAGAATACCACAAAGATATTCCTTGAGAAGAGCAACCCCAAGACACATAATTGTCAGATTCACCAGGGTTGAAATGAAGGAAAAAATGCTAAGAGTAGAGAGACAGAAAGCTTGGGTTACCCGCAAAAGGAAGCCCATCAGACTCACAGTGGATCTCTTGGCAGAAACCTTATAGGCCAGGAGACAGTGGGGGCCAATATTCAACATCCTTAAAAAAAAGAATTTTTAACCCAGAATTTCATATTCAGCCAAACTAAACTTCATAAGTGAAGGAGAAATAAAATCCTTTAGGAACAAGCAACTGCTGAGAGATTTCGTTACCATGAGGCCTGCCTTACAAGAGCTCCTGAAGGAAGCACTAAAGATGGAAAGGAACAACCAGTACCAGCCACTGCAAAAACGTACCAAAATTGTAAAGAACATCGACACTATGAAGAAACCGCATCAACTAACAGGCAAAACAACCAGCTGGCATCAAAATGCCAGGATCAAATTCAAATATAACAATATTAACCTTAAATGCAAATGGGCTAAATGCCCCAGTCAAAAGACACAGACTGGCAAATTGGATAAAGAGTCAAGACCCATCGGTGCACTGTATTCAGAAGACCCATCTCACGTGCAAAGACACACATGGCTCAAAATAAAGATATAGAGGAAGATTTACCAAGCAAATGGAGAGCAAAACAAAAAAAAAAGCAGGAGTTACAATGCTAGTCTCTGATAAAACAGACTTTAAACCAACAAAGATCAAAAGAGACAAAGAAGGGCATTACATAATGGTAAAAGGATCAATGCAACAAGAAGAGCTAACAATCCTAAATATATATATGCACCAAATACAGGAGCATCTAGATACATAAAGCAAGTTCTTAATGACCTACAAAGTGCTTAGACACCCATACAATAATAGTGGGAGACTTTAACATACCACTGTCAATATTAGACAGATCAATGAGACAGAAAATTAACAAGGATATCCAGGGCTTGAACTCAAATCTGGACCAAGCGGACCTAATTGACATCTACAGAACTCTCCACCCCAAATCCACAGGATATACACTCTTCTCAGCACCACATCACACCTACTCTAAAACTGACCACATAATTGGAAGTAAAACATGCCTCAGCAAATGGAAAAAAAAAAACCCGGAAATCATAACAGTTTCTCAGACAACAGTGCAACAGAATTAGAGCTCAGGATTAAGAAACTTACTAAAAACTGCGCAACTGCATGAAAACTGAACAACTTGCTCCTGATGTCTACTGGATAAATAATGAAACAAAAGCAGAATTAAAGATGTTCTTTGAAACCAGTGAGAATGAAGACACAACGTACCAGAGTCTCTGGGATACATTTAAAGCAGTGTCTAGAGGGAAATTTATAGCACTAAATGTCCACAAGAGAAACGAGGAAAGATCTAAAATTGACACCCTAACGTCATGATTGAAAGAACTAGAGGAGCAAGATCAAACAAATTCAAAAGCTAGCAGAAGACAAGAAATAACTAAGATCAGAGCAGAATTAATGGAGACAGAGACATAAAAAAACACTTCAAAAAAAATCAATAAATACAAGAGCTGTTTTTTTGAAAAGATCAACAAAATAGATAAGACCACTAGCCAGACTAATAAAGGAGAAAAGAGAGAAGAATCAAATAGATGCAATAAAAAATGATAAAGGGGATATCACCACCAATCCCACAGAAATAAACTACCATCAAAGATTACTACAAACAACTCTATGCAAATAAACCAATAAATCTAGAATAAATGGATAAATTCCTGGAAACTTACACCCTCCCAAGACTTAACCAGGAAGAAGTTGAATCCCTGAATAGACCAATAATAAGGTCTGAAATTGAAGCAGCAATTAATAGCCTACCAACCAAAAAAAGTCCAGGACCAGACACGTTCACAGTCGAATTCTACCAGAGGTACAAAGAGCTGGTAACATTTCTTCTGAAACTATTCCAAACAATACAAAAAGAGGGAATCCTCCCTAACTCATTTTATGAGACCAACATCATCTTGATACCAAAACCTGGCAGAGTCAGAACTAAAAAAGAAAATTTCAGGCCAATATCCATGATGAACATTGATGTGAAAATACTTAATAAAATACTGGCA